>JAQFZW010001249.1:0-30423 GCA_034687055.1 Heteromurus nitidus
GGTAAATTCTCTCGATCCTGCTCTCATGATAGATGGAAACAGGCGACCACAAAACTGGCCAGAAGCGCGTTGAGACGTGTACCATCACAGCGTCATCATCATCATCATCATCTTATCGTTGTCGTTATCCTCAACAAACCTCACTCAAGCTGAGGAGTGTGTGGTTGTGCGTAAAAGAAACATAGTTGCTTTTTGCTACTTCTTTTAATAAGTCAAAAAAAAAATTTGCGAGCAAAAGAATGACGAAAAAATATAAAATTTTTTGTATGAACTATATTATGTTTGAGAGAGATCAAGAGGAGCACCGTCTCCATTAATCCAACTTATTGATTTGCATACGCACACTAGGAAGAAGATGTGTCTCTGCATTGCATCCCTTGCACCAGATCGCCTTCCGTCCAACAATGATTCTTGTACAATGATAGTCATTATTGGATCACCAATCACCATATATGTTCATGTACTCCGCAATTTATATATTATTTGACTCATATAAAACCAAAGCAAGTAAGTAGATGCTCAGCAGAAACAAACACGGAGAACTGGCGTTACTTCAGAAAAAAAAGAAGTGCAGCTGCTTCATCTTTGAGGATGCATGGGAGCATACATAATTCGACTTGGAAAAAATGGCACTACATATCAATTTTGTTTTCCACCATTAGCATTGCCATTTGGTGCAGAAAAAACGAAGACGATAAAATTATTTTTTTCTTCTGTTAAACAAAACAGCAGTGCAGAATAATTGTAGGGTCCAACAGTAGCAATTATTTTTGCCCAAAAATGTATGGCAAACTTGTGATTCATTCCTCGAGAATGGAGAAACTGGGCCCAAGTAGGCATGAGGCTCGGAATAATGTGGAAGTTGGAAGTGGTAATCATAATTGACAATAATGACAAAAAATAGGTACATATTTTCTCTCCACTGCCGATATCAATGTCAAGATAAATTGTTTTTGATGCATTATTTTGTCACTTGAGATTGAAGAAAATTATCGGTCTGTTTTTATAACTTGACCAAAACATCATCAACACACGAATCAAAACAAGATCTTGTTTTGATCAGATATATACACTTGACTTCAAAACTAATGAAACTTAAGAATACACAAAAGGCAAAGTACAAACTGCCTGGTTGCACTTTGAGCGCAGCCACTGGTCTTGAAACAATTCTACTCAAATAAACTTTTATTATAGCAAAGTTATTGCCGTTAAAAGTAACAACTATAAGACGAGGAAACGTGTGGGTCTCAAATTGTCAAGTTATGTGGCTGGGTGGAGCAATTTTCCACTAAAAAATTTCAGTTTGCCACCTTTGTTTTCTTGACGAAATTGCAGATTGCGTGAAAGCAATAAATTATTTTACTTAGTTTACAATCTTGGAATATAATATTATTATCCTTCCTATGGCAATTATAACAATTAGTCTAGAAGCCGTCCGTATAAAAGATCATGTTATCTAGTTTGTAGCGTTGTCGCCACAAAGGTCACCAACAACAACGGTAATCCGAGTATATACCTACAAGAACGAACGCGCTATGAACATGCACACACTCACTCTCTCAACTTCTCTTCGTAATAGGTATATTTATATGTACCTATTTTCTCAAGATAATGAAACAATGTTATATTATGACTGCTGATGGAACCCACTGACGTTGATATATTACCAGAACACCACTAATTAAAAGATAAACTACTCTGCCTGGAATGATTATAAAAGAGGTAGGGACTTGTGCATTCTCCATTTTCATACATCATTTGTGTAATTATTTCTGACATATTGTTGGCGTGAAAATGTTGACTCTTGAGCTTTTGCCCTATCTTCAGCTCGAAGCTCGATCGTCTTCGTGTCTAGCTCGATGAACGTTTTTTTTTGTTTATTGTAAAAAGGAAGCTCAGACTCAGAGAGAGAATAATGAATGGGGGAAATTTTTTGGCGATTAGAATTACGAAATGCATAAAGAATACCAGAAGCTGTCTGGTGTTGCTTACATCATGGAAGTAGGATATTTCAGTTGTCATGTCCGAAGAGTGAAAAACGGTGTTTGCACGAAAAGAAGAAGAGTCTGACAGAGCAGAGTTGTTGTTGGCTGGCGGGTTCTCTTGAGTAGCAAGAAGACTAGCACCAGTAGCACAGGTTAACGTCGAGTTTCTCGGTTGTGAGGACGACGACGACGAGTCACACTTTAGCGGATCACTACCACCCTGACTTCTAACACCAGCACCAGCAACACCACCGCCACTTCCTTTACCACTTCTTCCGGAGGAGGAGGAGGAGAGAAAACTGGTGGTGAACTGTCCACTTCCCTGCACCGACGATGTGTTCACGGAGATCCTGTCGAAGTGATGATGACGAGTTGGTCCTCCTTTGTTCTCCCGGGAGAAACTGGTGGAGGTGGTGATGGTGTCTGGAGCGGGGTCTGCGGGGGCTAAGATGCAGTTCCCACCCCACCAAGACCAATTTTCAGAGTCCTCAATGGAGCAAATGGAAAATTTATGGTCTTCAAGTTTGATATTAAGTGAATCCTCCAGGTCCACAGAGTTTCCTATGACGACAGGCTTCCTTATTACATTTTGCAGCTGCTTTTTCGTTGAAACACAATTTAGCTCATTCCCGAGGACCGTCACGTTTCCACTGTGACACGAAACTGGGTAGGAGATGTGCACAACTGGGGGAGAGGAGAGGGAGTAGTACGACGGAGGTGGGGATGTGATTCCAGAGGATGATGGAAGGTGTACCAGGGTGGTTGTGCTCCCCCAGTCATCATTCAACTCACTCACTGTCGCTGGAGATAGAAGCTCGTCTCCAGCTTTACTCAGAACGGACACTGAAGGTAGCGAAGCCTTCTTCTTCGAGAGGGTTGGAGAGGGTGAGGATGACGGGAAAATGCGGGGTTGGTTTGTTACCAAAACTGCTGTACCACTTGACATCTATAATATAAACCACCCTCCGTTCGATTTTTTTCTCTTTAAAACTTTTCTTCCTCAAATCTTCAGAATCGAGATTTTTCTCTCATAATTTTTGCTTGAACTTGGATCACTCGACCACAAATCTTGACTAATTCACTTGCTCCAATTTTTAAACTTCTGTCATTGCTTTTTTCAAGAACGGCAATCCTGAATCGCTAAAGTTTTCCCCAGATATGATGTTGAAATGTCATTTAGTCATTTCACACGAAGCACATTTTCAAAAATTTGATTCTTTACTCACACCAATTTTGATGTATACTTCGGTTCGATTCAATTGGTCACACAATAATCTTGCTGCAATAAAAGCACACACGTGTCCACAAATGCACGTAATTCCGAATAGATTGTAATCGATTTTGTGCTCACTTTTATTTTCGCTGTAATCGCAGCGACGGAAAATCTCGGGGTAACACGATATTACAACGAACAATTCGTGATATATTCGATATGGAAGAGGAAAAAAGACTCCAAATAACATAAATATTCACAGACTAGTATAGATAAAGGAGAGAGACACTTTTTCCAAAGGAAGAAACGAAAAAATTTGCTATAGCCAATGATGCTACTACTCAACCGATTGACACATTGAAAGGGAAAAGATGTGTACAATTAGAAAATGTACAAAGAGTGAGGCGGAGTGGTTAGACGATGAAATTTTTCAGGCCGAAATTATGAGGAGCCAAGTTACACCATCCGTCACTGAGCTATTCTGCAAGACTAACATGATGAGGCATTAGAATCAACCCTTTCATACGGTTTTTTACTTTTCTGAGAGAGTGGTTATATGTATGAACTAGTTGTTGTAACGCATCTCAAGAAGAGATTCTCCTGTGGACGAGTCCAGCGTCACCCCATCATCATCAACATCATGCACACAGAGTTGTAATAAAAAAACGCCACACAGAGTCTACCTGCCTGCACAAAATGAAGCTTTTATATTACAAATATACGTTACGAGGAGAGAACACACAGTTTGTCAAGTCGTTGCATGCGTTGTGCACATATTGGAGGAGCGTAAATGGGAAATCGTACTAGAAGAATGAGATGATGCATGAGATCAATACAAGGGAGAACATCAACTCCGCAATAAACGGTGACCACGCATCTCTTGAAATTGAGAGAGAGAGAGGGTAGGACATGATATTAGAACACTTTATGCTCACATTTGTGTTTGTACGTTGGTCTGTTTGTGCGATAGGAAATTGAAATCACAGATCACATCAGTTCATTTAAATCATTCAAATTAATATCATTTAACCCAACAAAAATTTCAATCAAAAAGTTACAATATGTAAACAAAGTGAAAGAGTATTAAGGAAATTAAAAAAGAAATTAAATATAGATTTTTGTTAGAATTATATCTGTTCATCAGGGTTGATCATAGTTTCTTGGTAAATTGTATCAGAGACTAAATTGTATCAGAGTATCAGGATACACCAAAGGTTTGGGGTAGAGATGGTCGCTCGTTACATCACGTCCATGTTTAACAACGATTAGGTTATAAATGTGCCATGTTCCTTGGCTGCATTGCATGCTGTAATAAAATGTACTGCTTTTCGTAACGCAACCTTATACTCAAAATCATCCGTTTCAGGGTATATATCTATGCTCGCTGATGGGGTAGAAAAATGGCTTTTACGAAATGATCGAAAAATTTCATTACGCTAAAACACTAACATGCTTACTCTTGCTGTTATTCAGAAGAGAGGTGCGTGATAGCTAAGAAAATACACCTGAAATTCACGATCATACACACACCGGCATGAATGCATGAATGCATGCTCTTTGTTGAAGAATCAACTCTACTCCTTCGAACGAAATGTGAACATGGGGCGCCTCGTCTGGGAGGTTGATTGAAGCTCCTCTTCCACACCTGGCGCAGGTAGACTCCATTGTTGAACTGGTCCTCGGTAGGTGTGTTGTGTCGTGAACTGAGGAGACGGATACGAGTTTCTCAACTGTTTGTTGGGTGTGGAGTACATAGTCCGTCGTTTGGATGGCTCTGGCGTATTCGAGTTAACTTTTTTGGTAAATCGACGAATTTCATGAGAATGGTCAGTGGATGAGGTTGTGAGTTGAGAAAAGGGAGATTGAAATGAAAGGTGATCTACAGCGTTCCTCGTTGCATTGACTTTGTCATTTTCATGCGTTACATTTTTGGGGTGCAATTCTGTGTTTTGAACGAATTTTATATTTAAAAAAAATTATCATGCATTCCTTTATGAAAAAATGTATTCGATGATGTGCAATTGTGCAGCCTATCACTGACAGTACACCAAAGTGATCTAACAAGGGAAGCGCATGTTAAATGACACTTTTATTGCGTCAGCACTGTCAACGGATAAGGTTGACAGACACCTCAATTCCTCCCGTATTTGACCAAAGAATTCCCTTTTCTCTTGTGTGTCCATGTTCGAAAAGTGATCATTAAATATTTTATCAATAATATACATATATATTTTTACCCCACTGGACTATTATCCCTTTTGCCTTCGGCTCTGTCTTCGGGAGCATTGAGGTGGTCAAACTCTTTGGTGGTCTGTCATTACGTTTTTTTGTATAATGAAAGCCATCTATAAATGGTTGAGAGGTATACATCAACCACCACTTCCCTACATTTTAACTCCTTTTCCAGAGCTCAGAGTCTTATCTTTGAGCCGCAATGTTTTTTTACGGAACAAGACATCAATAAATTCTTACTCGTTTAACTTTATAATATCATTTCCCCATCCAATGAATATGTCTCTTCTCCAAAGGCTATAATAGGAAAAAGGGGTAAAGCGTGAAGGATCGGCTAAATGTGTGGCTTTGTCATTTTTACTGTATCTCGACGAAATCCACGTACTCACTGAACGGATAATTGGATTCAGAGGCTTATCTTCAAAGGAGATATAGTCAGTCACCTTCTTAGTCTCACCTCCAGTGAGCTGATATTAGTCACCTGAAGTAAAAAAAACTCTTGCTCCCTGATTCCATCAATTTTATACAAAATCTATATTTATAAACTTTCAAAATTCACAAAAATTATGTGATATCGTGCTACCACAGAGAGTCGTGAGTTACCACGACTCAACTCGACTAACATACCAAAATTTGTACAATTTCCAGTTACACCGATAATTACGAAATTGGATACACACAAAAAGTTGCATTTTTCAGACTGGCAAATATGCATACATGTCATGGTGTGCGTAATATGCTCATTTTCGAACAAAGCATGAAAATATAATATGAAGCGTAGATACACAAGGTAAAAAAATAGTGTTCTCTGGTCTGGTGTATCTGATGACGATGATGATTGTATATTTATGGTAGGGTAGGTGTAGGGGCATTCTAAATGTCGTAATAAGGCATGTATTTATATGTACATTTATTCGTGTTGTACGTATGTAGAGATACACAGCAAGTCTCTAGTGGATTTAAGCCGAGTATGCATTATGTATGCATCAGGACATTTCATTTCGTGAAATTATCTGCTGCATTGTAAGGGACTTGGGAAGAGGAAATGCACGGTGAATTAATAGAATATGTGTTTCGCTTGATAGGCAAAGCGAAACAATTTGGAAAATGAGAAGCGGAAGCATCTTCATTTTCCTTTGGACATTACTAAACAGAGAGAAAAAACATACGAGTGTGTGTGTAGCCGTGTAGCCCCACTCCAAAAATAGAGAAGTACCTTACTTTTATTGCTCTCTGTAATATTGTGTCCATACATGACACATGAATGAAAATGCTACACATGTAAAAATATTCACACACACAAATTCAAGTTCACTTCTTGATGGATGGAATAATGGCATTTGTCCTTTGATAAATCAACTGCGTACAGGTTAATCTGCCTCCAAAAATGAGCTTCTAAATGGCAAGTTCACGTTTCGGTGACTTTGAGAAATTTTTGGTAATAAATTTTTAACAATGTGCAAAAAATATATTGATGAGGCTTGTATATACGTGTATAAGGGTTCCCGTAATTTGAGGTTTAAGTTTTTAAAAAATTGCTTCTCCTGTGCCAAAAAAGTAAAAAAAGGAAACAGGTTGTTCGTGAAATAATATTTTGTCGTTCCTCACTCGCCAAGTCAATATGTCGTGAGCAAATAAAAAATTGATTCGAGGTTGCGTTTTCCCCCCGGTGACATGGAAAACCATTTTGTTCTGTCAATAGAACACAGGTAAAGTTGTTAACAACGTGTGGTTTGTCATTTTCGCCATTGACTCTACTCTACAAAAGGAGACCATTTACCATTTCGTCAGATGAACTTACGAAACATGATCATAGTTGCAGTTTTACCCATTCACCCAGTTCTATTCGATAACACGAAATGTATGTTAGTGATGACGCTAAGCGTAGAATTCATTGATAACACCTTGACTTGAGACTGTTTCTTGCTCTTTTCTACGAATTGTGTAATCTGTCTAATTGTAAGTTGCATAGGATACACGTTATATTTGGTAATAGATTCAACAACTTGTAGCAAACATGCACTTTTCTCCATTTATTATCGTTCGTCGACAATGAACCGCTGTTTCACCACACTTCACCCTTACCCAATTGCCAATTCGCAATATCGTAAATTCAATTTGTATTTCTGCTCTAAATAGCATATTATTATAAACCTCTCGTCGGCATGCGAATTAAAAGTTAAATCCAGCAATATAAATAAATCCCTTCTCCACATCACCCCAATCCGCATTAACACATAATCGGAATAACATGCAAAAGTTATATTAGCGCAAAGTAACAATCAAAGCATATCCCTACAACTTTGCATTCATCAAACGCACAAAACGCTGTGCAATTTTCCATATTGCTCTTCTCTCCCCTGAAATAATGTACATAAAAGGATATTTTTTTATTGTGGCAGTCGACTCGTTTGTTATTTGTACAGGAAGGTGCATAGGTACACATGTATTCCTCTATCCACTCCGCACCATATACAAAACATGAGTCGAATTTTGAAAGTCAAGGTAAAATGAGATCTTGTCATCGGAACACACAAAAATGATGTACACACACACAGACAGTCTGAGAGAGATGTGTCTGAGAGGGGATATATTTAATATGCAACAAAGTGAACTTAGGTTTATGGGGAAAAGTATATTATTTTGTCACTGTTTTCCATATTATGCATATTACACACACATGATAATCATGCTTTTTGTAACCCTCGCCAAAGTTAACTTTTGAACACTACGTAAATGTATGTTTATTTCGCTGCTGTACTATGATGTTTGTCAATGTAGTATAGAGAGCATAGCTCATTGAGTAAAGTTTGCCATGCATGACAAGTCATTTTTCCTCCCCGTAGCAATTTCCTGTCTATATCTTTTCTCTACTTAAAAAAGCGAACCAGCACCAGTATTGCTGTTGTACTTGATGGATGACGGTGGGAAGTGTGACCATGTCGTAGAGTTCCCCAACATTTTCTCCCCATTAAAAATACACACACCTAGAGTTTATGACACTACTGGAAACTGACTTCGTTAACAAATTGCATATTATTTATTTACATTCGGACGGGATTGAATAATGCATAAATAAATGTGAAGAGAGTATAGTAGAGATTTTTATGCATTACATCATATATGTGCTGTAGGGAACATTACATTCCCTGTGTATGGCCTATATGGACCTATTGTTTAAGAGTATTTACCGTATATTCTTTGGTGGACTAGTAAAGTCCAGTTGGTGTAAATAAAACTCCAAAACTTTTATGAAAATGATACTTTTTCCCCATGTTTTACACTTGTTCTCTCGAGAGAACGTATATAGAGGCATTTATACTGTTTTAATATCTTGTATCCATGCATCCATAATTCATCATTTGGATTTGGAATAAAAAAATTTCTCTGTGTCTGTTGAAATATTTTCTCCACTTCTGAAAAAAAAACTTTGTAAAAAGGGTAAACCTAAGTAATTCATTGTAGCTCTCTCTCTCTCTATTTGAATGATGGAATTTTATACTTTTTTGTGAATTCGAATCTCTCATACTCACCATCGTCATTATGAACACGCGCGTACTTCCCACTAGCTTACGGAATGCATGCATAAATAGGAGGTTGTTCAACGTCCAAACACACACACACTCCACGTATATTTGGTTGCACTGATGACCTGTTGCCTGCTGGTTCAGCGATTTGTTGTACAAATGAGACCTGAGGAGAAATCTACAATAAAACAGTCACCTGTTGTCAGACTCCTCCGTCGCTTTCGGTATTTACGACAAGCTCCCTACATGGAGGGAAGATTTAGGGGGAAGAGTAGAACCAAATGACGAATTTCTCTAATTTCCCCTCATTCCAGAAACATTTTTTTGAAAGGAAAATGGATATATATGTGTTCATATTTTCATATTCATATTTTCAGGGTTTAAAATCTGTGCATCTATTCTTGTCAGGAGTTGGAACACCAGGAACGCTCATGACAGACCCGCACACGCACACACTTCTCAAATGTTGTGTGGATGTAAGGAATGATGTGTAAAAAAGCGTAAACTGCGATTTTTATGAGAGGTCTTCGCACAGTAATACCAACAGTAAATTATAATAAACCTCAGCAGTAATGTTACAGTTTCCAAGCAAGTTGATGTTGTGCGATGCGACCATTTATTACGTCAGCGTGTACTCTCATCTCTCCCCCCATTCCATCCTTTCTAACAAAATATTTCAGAAGAATTCTTTGAATGAACGTAAAAATGTGAAGTTCAAGTTCAATATCAATGACATGATGGGAGATACATATTTGTGTGACTTCGTATAGCAAAAAAAAATGTACTCCTCGACTTAAATCTAAAAAATGCGCCAGATAAAGAATCCCTTAATATCATAAACTTTGAACTATTTTGTTAAAAGCAAACTAGACTAGCCTCCCACATGAAGTCAAATAATAATGTGAAGTTATTGAACACCTGGAATTTTTTTTGCCCGAGGCCCAATTGGCTTTTATTTTGGTATAAAGCGAAACCCTTGACAAATCACTCCTTGAATTTGTTAGCAATAAGAAATTATTTTAATTACAGAGTCGACTCTCACCGCTAGCCCACATCACAATATCTCCTTACGTTAAATACAAAGATTGTTAAAGAGGTAGCCTCCCACCATCCAAAGATATATTAATGCTGGGATAAGTTCAATTAAAAATATGTGTATACTATCATCATAGATAAATTCCCTCATTGTTCAAGGAACTGGCGAACCAATCTTTATCCCCCTTTTTCATCCCTTTCCCAGCCATTTCTTCTCCTTCGTATATTGTGTCTACTTCTCTTACGACAACAATTAAACTACAAGAAGGAAATTCCATTTCAGCCTTCCTCATTGTAATTCCAAAAAATGTGAAATGAAAAAGGATTTTTAAAAGGAGAGGGATGAGAGATGTTGATGAACGTAATTCGGAAGTTAAGGTGTAATTCCAGAAGTATTGATAATTAACAAAGTCCACGACCAAGCATATTTCTTCCCAATTTGAATAGGAAGGGAGGCAGTCCCTTCTGTCGTTGTTTGCTTTTTGTGTGCGAGAGAGGGTTAACAGCAGAATGCAAATGCTTTTTTTGATATAATGATAAAGCAGAGTCCCGTGCCGTGCCGTCAAGTGTGGAAAGAAAGAAAAAGGGAGAATAATAAATGTTTGTGTGCATTTTTCATTTACAATTTACAAGAAAGCTCTCGCTCCTCCTCTCCATCATATTTGTTAGTGGTTTTTTTCAAGAGGAGAAAAAAATGTGAGACAAGATGTGGAGTTTAGATATCACATACAAAAATTTAACTGTAAAATGAATTACCTGCCAGTGTATGTTTTCTCAGGTTGACAGTAACAAAAAAATGCAAAATGTTTTAAGTATGCACTGATTTATACAACATAACTCTTTTCAGATTAATTCTGTGTTTCAAGTATTAATTAATCTGCATCAACAACATCGCATTTAAAGATGGAATTTACGACAGACAACGAACTTACTTCCATTGACTTTTATATATGTTTTTTCAAGTTCGACGTATAGAATAGAATAACTTGTCATCCAGCGAAATAAAGCGGTGTTCGAGACGAATGATGATGATGAGGATATATATGCGAGAATGATTCATAGGATACCGAACAAAATTCGCTACTTCATTGTCTGATCCATTAAAAGCGACTTCCTCTTCCCTCTTTCACTCTCTCTCCATTTATTCAGCCCTGCTGCATAACATAACATCACACAAAACAACTCTATTACATTTCGGAACACAATTGTAGCATGATGATCGTCACGTGCATCATTGTCACAGGGTATAAATAGGTTGTTGGTTGTAGTATATTACTCTTAGTATCTGTTGCATTCAGCATATCACTCCTCAAAACCAAAGATAAATAATAGGTAAAGGTCAAAGAACTTTGAACCTTGCAGTTTGGAATATTAATGTCTGGTGAAAATATTAATAAAGATGACTTTTTGTACCAAGTCATGCTGATGATTTGTATTTCAGGATGAAATTTGAAGTGGCGCATGCGCAATTCACAATCCAAAATGAATCGAATATATTTATGTATGCAAAAGGACAATTATGCTTAAATGCCTCCGTAATTTTTTTTGCAAAGGGACCGCATTATTATTTTTCTGTCATTTGCCCGAGACAGTTGTGATTGTGGCTGAAAATGAGCGAGCTTAATTGGTCGTCTTTTTTCAAATTGGGAAACGTGAGTGAGTGACATTGTGTAAAAATGTACAATCTCCGTTCAAGTTATACAAGAGTTATGTATTTTGACAGCGCTAAACAGTTGAACTGGCATATGAGTCACTGACGATGACACGATGAGTAGTATGCGATGCGCCCTTCTCATTCTCGACTTCAAATTGAATGTCAAATATGGTTGACAGGTTTTTTAAAAAAACGTTGAGCGGACAAAGGTTCTGACCATTTTTACACCTAATCCAATGTGTCACTGTCACTTGAAAAATATACTTGGGCGATACTATTTATAAAATTGTGCTTAAACAACTTTTGCGTCATCTCCCATTCCCCACAAAGCATCTGCAGAGGAATGCCGAAAATATTGGGGAAGAGTGCTACTGCCGATGAGTGTGTGCGTGCAATAAATAATTTTTTATCTCGAGTTCAAACAACTTGGATACTTGTTGATGTGCATGTTGTTGCACTGGCGGTATTATTCCATTTTTTTTATCCGAGCTGACTACCGTGATGACGATGATGCTTTACATTACTTCTGGTGTACGTATGCGGCATACATTTTTTGATGTGTTTTGATTACTCCACATTATCCACATATAAATTTACTGGTTTACTAAATGCTAAATGAGTGACTCGATGGAGGAAGCAAGTGTTCTCCTCTTGATTGTCTTTGCTTTTGATGCGGATATTTACGCATTTTGTACTCTCTCCACTACTAAATGATGCCGCATTTACATTCCACCCAATTTTAATTTGTTTTGTTTGGATGGATTCGGACTTGGCATTTGTTCCTCATCATCATCGTCATCATCATCCTCCTCACTCGACACAATAATGTTTAAGCGTTATTGAGCAAAGTGATGGGTTTCGGAATTGAAAACTGTCTGTCAAAACAATGAGCACTAATCTTGTAGCTGATGCTTATTATGTGTCCATCACAACCTAATCATATGTCTCTCTTCCGAATAAGACCTAGTTATCGCCATTTCAATGGTTTACAATGACTTTTCCCCGAGTGTATTATATTTTTTTCTTGATAATTAACAGTGACGGTCGAAATTGGTTCAGCATCTGAAGCCCTTCAATCTACATAATCGGTTTTGCAGAAAAGTTAATCGCGGTGTGTTGGCAATAGGTGGAAGTGAAAAGTGGTTTTTCTGATCAAGTATGCCATCATGAGTCTGTAAAATGTGGTGCCAAAATAGAAAAAAAGGACGGCCTAGAAACAATCGTAATTGATGATTATAGTTAAAATGTCAAAGTCGCAGTGACATCAGCTGAAAGTCTTGTGTTCGAAATGAGAAAGTTTATCATCGAATGAAAAGCTTGGAGGGACATATAATTCATCGACGTACATGTGTGAGCTTATTCGCGAAGAGTAGGAAACACAGTTCGAACGGTATTGTACAAAACATAAGTGTATGATCGTCAGCTTGTGTGATTCTCTGACGTTACCGAATAAATTCTAAACTTTTACCCCGTTGTCTTTCGCCAGTTGTCATAAGGTTGAGCGATCTCGATTCCGTGATGAAGGCAATTATTTCTCGTATGAAGAAGAGAATCTTTTGTAGGGGAAAATGAATTTTTTTTTGGTTACAACAGGATATTACATAGACGTCTGTACGACGAGCCTTATTTGTTTTGCTCGCGTAATTTCTTTCAGCGATGCCGAGCTTGTCGCTCTCTGAACACTATTTTTGTTCTCAGTTACACACGGCCGGCGCACTTCTTCTTCCAAGAGTGCGCGCATAGTGCACATATGCTCCAAGAAAAACAGACATTGATTTCAATGTGTGCACCTTCTACCAGACCAGCTAAGTGGAGTCAAGGAGAGAACTCATTTAAATCTGATTTGAATAGAAAAAAAGTGAGCATTCTCCTTTCTCGTCTTGCTTACTGAACTTCATAATTTCCATTCATTTCCCTGAAGAAGTTGTAACCTAGCGAAATGCTGAGGATGTACACCCCCAGAAAAAAAGGAAAGAATATTAGGAAGACAGAAAAAAGTATGTATATTTCTTGGTCAAGCAATGATCCTATATATAAAAAAAAGTACAATGATGACACCGGATTGTGCTGTCGTGTGGCAGCAGGTGCACTTGTTCTTTTAGACTCACACACGCATGAGGACACTTGATCTTGTATGATTGTGGTGATAATGATTACGGGAAGAGGAGAGTGACGAGACAAAGTATTCATTCTCAATTTAATGTTTTCTTTTCGCTTCAATTTGCTTTCACGTACGAAGCAAAACGTTCGAGTAAAATAATTTAATGAGTTTTAAGGTGAATGAAAAGAAAAAAAATGGAGAGGAGAGAGGGAGAGTAAATGCTTAAGTACTATTTTTGCAGATCGTTTTACTCTACTCACGTTCCCTTCGACTTTTAACCCTTTTTATATGCACACCTTCTGGAATTACCATTTATAAAAAAATGAAGAATCTGATGCCATATACATTCTGATTCTAAAACTGACGACTTTTGTATAATAAAATATGAAATACTCTTTTTTCTCTACATTCTGATGACTCACGAAAGAAGGGAAGAAAAAATGTTATCACAGAAAAGCTCATGTTGTTCTTCATATCATATTATAATCCAATTTACATAATGCACATGAGTTACTACTTGAGTGAAAGGAACCTTGTGCACTTTACCTCGCTCTTTTTGTGCGTTGCACAGACACACACACACACACTCCACTTGTTCTTCACAGACTGCTGTGCTCAGAAAATATATATCGGAGCAGTGCCACCACACGAACAAATTAGATTACAAACCCCCACTTCCGCACATGTTTTGAATTTTCTGTGACAACAGAATGGAGATGATGATGAAGATGAGCATAAGATGATAATGATAAGCGAGTAATAATGGCACGAGTGTGGCATCAACCGTAAAAACTGTGAAGTAGGTAGATACAAGAAGAAGAAAATTCCCCTTTTCTTTTCATCATATTTTACTCGAGTATACGTTCCCGTCTTCAAAGACAAACTAAATCGAGATCAAGATAAAAAGTTGTCAAAATAGCTCTCACACTCAAGTCACCGTTTCATAAAGGAAACAAGTACAGAACAAAATTTGCATCAAATTTCTTTTGGGTGAAAAGAAAATTTGTCGGAAAATTATGGTGCACACTTGCCCCAGTCAGACTGAACAATTTTTTTCATCTTCAGAAACCGTTGCGTGAATGCACACGTGTGTGCATGCAAAAAGTAAACCCACGCGAAGCTCACCAAAATCCCGAAATCCCTCTGAATAAATACCACACAGTATTTGGACCACACGAGACTAATGAGTACCCACCAAAATGAAAGCAAGCTGGGTTTGTTGAACGAAAAAAAGGGGAAAAAACTCAAGCTCGCAAGAAGCTTTTGACATGCATCTCATCTCTTGTTCGTGTGGCTGGAGGATTAACAAGTGGTAAATAACTGCCACGATAACAAATTTCTTGTTGGCCTTTGACTCCCAAGTCTTTAATTTCGTACAAGAAGATTCATTCACACACACACAATAGCATATAAGTACAGGGGTTTGTAGTTGTAGATGAGAGAGATGGCAAAAGTTTACTTTGACTTGCATTTGTGCAAAAAAAAATTATATATTTGGCTTTTGATGCATGATGGAAATGTGGGGACCAAACCAGATATATTATATTTTTGCATTGTGCCTCATCTATGCACAAGAGCCTAACCCTTTTTTCTTCTGTGAACAAGATCTCTGAATTACAATTAACTTGTGATTTCACTGCAGGAAAACGCAGTCCAGTCAAGTTCATGTTTGAAGTCGATATTGCACACTAGCACACGTATAATAGTAATAATATATAATGTTTTGCATGAATGACTCGTTTTTGTAGTGTTTGAGCTTTGAAAAAATAAGTAGGTAGATCAGTGTCCCCGGGTGTTGAAGACGTTGTTACATCTTTTCCCTATTGTCGGACTCCTCAAGAATGATCATCTTGAGGCGAGTATGTTTCCTAAGGCTTTTAATCATTTAACATGCCATTAAAATTAACTCGCTCAGCATGCCACCAGCAGTCTCTCTCTCTCTCGTGTTCTCTTTTGTTCCCTCCATTCTTCATTATTGTGTTTAAGGTAACGAGTGCAGTTCAGTGCAAGCGCCCGTAGTCACATTTAATTTCTTTCTTCTCCACGAAGAACAAAAAATATATATTCTTCTTCTCTCCGATGAAATACTGGCTTTTTTGTGCTGTATTTGAAAATTGCTCCCTTTTTAGCAAACAAGTTCAACTTTTAATTTCTCGTGAAAAAAGTGGCTTCTCTAAACTTTTTAAAAAGTAATTTATTCCCAAAAAAATTTCTTCTAATTGTAAGTTTTTATGTGCGTATACATCTCACAATCTCACCCCAAATGAAGGGAAATGTGTCCAGACTGCATATTTGATAATAATGATACTTAAATCCCATTTTGGCGAGATCCATTTTCGTAGTGTGTGCTCCCATAAGCAATAATTTACACATTGGTGAAATGCACTTGATCATCACGAGATATGAGAGAAGAGCGAGCACAAAATATCATAATTCGTACTAGAGTAATCCGAATATGATGTTGGTGAAGTGCGAAAATCCATATTATTATCCTTCTGGCACTCAATTATAATTCGTATCAAACTGTTGTCAGATGCAAAGTAGGTAGCCTCCTCTCACAAAACTTTTGTGAACTGCAAAAAAAAATACTTAAACTAATGTGGATCCTTTTTACTTTTAGCGAACATAAAATATATGTTATACTTTTTTATGATGTGCAATTCTATACGATTAAATATACTGTTTCATGAGTGGAGACTCGCCTTCCCTCGTCGTCAACACTCTTTTTCTCTGGGATCATCTTTACTCGTTTAAGTATCCTGCAAAAAAATTAATACTTTTGCTTCTCCTGCTCGCACAGTTGATAGTCCGTAGTCAGTAGTCGTTTTTTATGGATCTTCTGAAGCGAAACATCGTCGAAACAAGTTATCATAAAAATGCGTGTAGTCTCGAGAAACAAGACGACACCAGAATGAAAATATAAAAGCTCAAATTGAAAAAAGGATTTAACTTTTTCTTTTTCTCCTTTTCCCTATTCTTCCCGACAAAAAATGGCTCATAGCCACTTGCTTTCATACTAATCGTTTAAAGTCATCTTAAGGAGCATGTAGCTTATAATTGATCTGTCGGAGTGCTCACGGAAAAAAATCCTTACCTTTTTTTATGTGGAAAAGATACACAGCAAGCGTTTTCCCCACCTCAGATTTATGACTAGCGTGGGTGTAAATTAATGAGAGTAAACTTGCTCAATATTCATTAACCAACTTGTGAGAGATAATACGATTGAATCACGGAATCCTGAGTGGAAATAAGAAAAAGCTGTTTTTCTGGAATGCATTTCCCAAAAAGAAATTTCTGAGCGCACACTTCAACACAGGATCATGGAGAGAGGTTTACTCTCTCTCTCTCTCTCTCTCTCTTCATAAAAGCTAACCTGTTTTTTTGTCGTTTATTTAAATGAGATGAAATCTATTACAGCAAGTGAAAGGGTACATTTGAAAATGCTCTAAATTTTCTCTCTCTCTCACTCCCGCACTCCAGACATTAGTCTCGTCTCTCATGTTTGGGTTCACTCAAAGGACACTTTTTATTCTGCGAGATATATTTTCTTCCGACTTGAGTTAGGTAAAAAATATATAAATGCTTACGTCTGGATGGTCACGAGGAATGCTTTTGACATATACCAAGTTTCCTCTTGTCTCTTCCCTCATTGTTGTTAGCATTTGGCTTGACTTGGGGCGGGGAAAGTAATAAATATATCGGTCAGAGAGATAATAATGGAGGTTGAGTTTTACAACGTGAGAGGATGGTGCAGTACAGTCATAAAAAGTATCGTCGTCGTCATGTGAAGCAAAGTATTACTTTTCAGTCTTAAAACAACAATCCAGCTGTTTTCTTCTCCAACAGAGAGAGTTGAGCTGTTTCAAAGTTTCAACTTGCAAACGTGGTGGTGATGTTGCTCACCTCCAGCTTCAACTTAAAAATCTCACGAGTTAATGGGCCTTTATTTCCACTTTGTCTCCTTCCACCGTGTATTTTTCCCAAACCACAACTTCTCCATCAACTCCAGTAACGTACAGAATATAGTAAAAAAAAATATGCGTCGTAGTACACAAAATGATAGTATAAAAAGTATGTGTGCTTTTTCAGTGTACAAAAATCGTTGGTAATGAAAGAACAGAACGAATTGCGAGCGAGAGGGACGAGTTGACTTTTTTGTGAGAGAAAAGATATCTCTCTCTTTTCGCTCCATCTTGTTGGTCTCCTCTTCGGCGAGTTCGTAAATCCATATGAAAAATTATTGCCATGAATTGGGATGCCAAAAGTGAGTGACTTGAGAGTGATAAAGGGTTAATATGCATGAATGTTATGCAGTTCTTCCATATAAAGCCTATTCAAATGAAGCAAGACTAATAGCTTTAATTGTGGCACTCCATTAGTGCACAGACATAAACATACCACCACCACCACGACCAACAACAACAAAAAAGTAACGTGCATCACATTCCTCCCAATTTTTTTCCTCCTCTTTTGGGACACCTTCAGCGTGGAGCTTATGTGTGTGCTTCAACCTTTTTTTTTAAAAAAAAGAAACCTCTAATATCCTTCTCCCTCTAAATACAATATTTCTCATGTTTGTCAAAAGGAATTGACTGATTTTGTTGATCGCTAAAGTATACCTGTGTACTTAATAATGTTCCGCAGTGTTTATGCACCAAACAAAAAAACTCATTGACAATCTCTTACCTTTTCTTGTACATATGGAAAAGGGAAATTTTTTAGTGGCACTGAAGTACATAAACGAGCATGCAAACATACATAAAAACTATGGTGAATAGCGTCACCAACCACTACATTTATGGTTTATGTTACGAATTGTATGACTAGTAAAAAAATTAATGTTTCTCTCCTCGTATATGGTGTATGTCATAATGTGTAATACGTTTGTCAACTTTTACATGATAGATATATGAGATGCCGCACAAAATCCCGCTCTCATTCCAATTTTCCTTTCGTTGTTAGCATTGTAAATAATCAATGACCCAATCATTCTGATAATTATATTTGCTTAGTCGATTTAAAAAAAATGTGTGTGTGTGTCTGTATGTATGTCCATATACTTCCGTTATTGCTCTTGTGGCTTTATTAATCACGTCGTTCCCTGAGTGCACAAAAGAGTCTTCTTGATTTTGTTCACTAATATTAAATGGATTGTGTTTTGTCGTTCGGAGTTTGTATGGTGAACTATAGTGGATAAGTGTGTGTGTGTGTGTGTGTTTTGTTGTACTTTTCTTGTACTTGATAATGTTCTGCATGAGAAGGTTGTTGATGACTCCATCACCAGTTTAATCAGGTGAGCACGCGATATTATCTCGGTTTGCGAGCACTTATTAGGTCGCATGCAATCCCTAATCATTTTGTCACTCTTGTCCTTTTTCTTCTCCAAAATGTATTATACGTGTGTGCTAATGGCACTTCTAAACAACTCGTCTGCAGCACAGCTTCTAAAACCAGGAAAATTATCTGTCAATCGTTTTAATCGAACCGTGGATCGGTAGTAGAAAATGAGGCAGTATCGAATGAATCAGCAAATTGAAATGGACACACACATTCATACATATATATATTTAAATGCTTCAACTTTATTCCATTCAATCAAACAAAAAAATACTTTTTTTTGCGAAAAAATTTAAATAAATCGGATTTATCTTATGGAATAAATAGAACTGAAAAAAATCGCTGCGACATTTTATATCGAATTTTACATTTGAATCATAATATACAATAAAAATTAACTTACTTAATTTACAGGTAAAATGATGTCTGTTATAAAGTAGAAAATAGAATGATTTAAAAAATATTGGTATACATTTTGGAACATGTTTGGGACATTATTTTTTCTCTCGAAATAATACTTTTGTAAATGAAGTTCCCCGCAAAAACGTTCACTACCGAATAAATGCATGCATCTATACAGAAACTAAAGCACTTTTTTTTACTCACAAGAGAATTGTGTAATCACCGAGGGCTAATTGCTTTGAGATCTTCTCTCCTTTTGGGAAGTCATATACTTTAGGAAAGTTTTAAAGCCAGCGAGATAAGCTAGCTAATCTACATAATATTATTATGAGCCTTCAAAAGGATACAAATTGTAAATGCATGAAATTGATTCTAACTTCATTCCCTAATTTGTTTTTTTTACATTCACTCCTTTTCCTTAGACTGCGATATGCCTCTTCATATGCAAAGCAAGATGGTCAGACCTCGAGAAGGCTCTCTCGCAGAGGCGACACTGGAAGGGTCGGTCCCCAGTGTGTTTTCTGTAGTGCCTCGTCAACTCATCACTTCTCGCAAACTTCCACCCGCAACCCTTCCACGTGCACTGATATGGCTTTTCTCCGGTATGCGTTCGAAGATGAGCTTTGAGATGAGATGATTTCGTGTATGTTTTGGTGCAACCAGCATAACTGCAAGAGTGTGTGGTCACTTTCTTCCTCCCCCACCGTCTCCGACCCCTTTTCGGTTTCGTTGGGAGTGCAGAGCCTCCCCCTCCAACTGGAGGAGGAACAGCTGCAGACAGTGGGTTTGCTACCGCTGAGGTGGGGCTACTTGAGACATGCTGCAGCGCACTCTCATGCACGTGATGATGGTGGTGGTGATGCGCTGGATGGAAACTCGTTTGCGAGTGATGAATTTGAAATAATGGCGAGTTCATGTGGAGATGACTAAGCGTCGGATTATGATGAGCTGATTGTTGATTTCCGGCGGAGGAAGGTGGCAGCTGAGACGCTGGGATGGATTGGTGATGATGAGGATGATGATGACTCGCATGATGCGATGGACTGGAACTCGATGTTGACAACGGACTCGTGTGATAATGTGAATGAGAAAGTGAGAGATGGCCATGCGGCTGAGGGATTCTGCTCGACGAAGTGGACGACGACGAGGAATTGAGAAAACTACTGCCCCCTCCGGTTCCGTGCCCGTTTAAAATATGTGGCGACAGTGGAGGTGTCATAACTTTGAAGCTGTAGTGATGATGCCCTTGATTTGGACTTGGGGTTGTGCTATGGGCAGCCAGTCTGCTAGACCCACTACTTCCACTAACACTCCCACTTCCACTCGATCTTTGGTGTGGAGGATGTTGATGGTAGTGATGGAGTCTGGACAAGTTGCTCTGATGCACTCCTTGAAAATTAAGATTTACATTAATGTTGAGATTACTCGAGTAGTCTAAGCAACTGACGGGTGTGGCAGCGTACGGAATTCCACCCGTCCCGGATCCATTCGCTGGATAGTTTGGACACTGTGCTTGACCATAATGTCCAGGGAAATGGGATGGGGGAGGTGGTGGTAGATTTGCGAGGGACGTACAGCCAGCACTGTCCACCCCACTCTGAGGACTTGTTGACGGGGAATACTGAGAATGACACTGGGCTGCAGCTGACGGTGGTGGTGGATGCATCAAATGATGCGACGACGACGGGTGATGGTGATGAGTGGAGGAGTGAGGATGATGAGGGTGCGTTGCACCATATTGTGCACCACTGCCTTGCAACTGATTCCCATTGTAGAGAGTGGTGCAACTAAAGTCTCGGAGACTTGTCAGACCTCCGGCCTCACTCCGTCCCGTGCTCGAAGAATACACTTGACTGTCCATCCCGGGCACAGCGAAACCACTCGTAACACCACCACTGTTTATGCTACCACCACCACCAACACTTCCATTACAACTCTTCGTGTCGAACATCATTTGCTTGAGACTCCCAAGTCGATCGTAGTTGATTGGGGTGAAGTGCTCCGTCGGCGTCGACGAGCTGAGATACATGTCCCTGTAACTTGTGACGGTCGGACTGATGTGTTCAGTGTGATGCCGATTCGTTGCTTTATTATTCGATGAAATTTTCTCCTTCTCAGCTACCTCCGGAGGACTTGCATCCCCGCTGTCGCCGCGGGCATAGTCAACACTCGTGTACAAACCATTGTAGTCCGCTGATGTGTCAACTTCCAGCTTGATTGACCTCGACAATTCTTTAATACTATTGTTATTATTGTTATTATTATTGCTAGGTGAGTTGCCTCCTTGCATTTTCACTACTCCGTTACTACCACCACCATTGTCGCTCGACGATGACGTCGTTTTATTGCTCGACTGAGATTCTTGTTTCTTGGAAATACTGGTGATTGATGATGAGCCATGCCGAGTCGAGTCGGAGACGGGGTAGCTGTACGTCAAGTTTGTATACGACGATGAGGAGGAGGAGGAGGACGCGGGTGAAATCTGGTGAGCTACCGTGGCTGGCTCTGTTGTAGCCGAGCTCCCATTCGAAGGAGGAGAGTTTTGCTGATCTCGCTGAGAACTCGGATACTGGCTGTTGCCACTGTTTCCCCTGTTTCCAAGATGGAACACGGAAGAATCTCTCACCGTCTGGTGATGGTGGGAATGATGAGTGTCTGTAATGGATGCGCCACTCGTCGTCTCATTGGCAGATGAATCATTCCCCGGATTCTGACACAGATTGTGAGGGTGCGCGTACCGACTGGAGTTGAGTTGACCTCCTTCGCTGAGAAGGACGCTTTCTATTTCCTGCCACATCTGTTTAACCAAACAAAAATATATTTCCCATATTTTTATTAGCAAAATTTTATGGCATGGGAATGTAGCACCAAAATACTTTGGAGAGAGAGAGAGAGAAAAATGCACAAAGACTTGTTGATGCCTCCTTTCTCAAGGTATTATGGCGAATGTAAAAAAAGCCATTTCGTTTTTTATATTCTTATCATTTTTTTGCCATGTTTTGCATGTGAAAATGAGTGAACAAACAGCACACGGCCTACAATTCAATTAGTATCAGCGATCCGTTTATTTTTTCAAAAAAAAAACAGCTTTTAATACATGTGAATATGTGGACGAGTATGTCAGAGGATGAACAAGAATCCTTCAAGCTTATTGACATTTCGGGAGGGATCCTCTGCTTTTTCCACACGTCATACACAATATCCTCTTGTGAAATACAGTCCGGAAACGACAACAAAATAAACGCTCTCTCCCTTATCGCAACATTAAATGCAATCATCAGCCTGACTTTTTTATTACGAGTAATTTCCAACTTGTGTATCCACACAGAGTATAATGGCAAAGAGTGTATTGGAATCTTGACACATTTTAATACGCATTACTTCAAATTAGTAAAATTGCCATTAAAAACTTATACTTTCTACGTCTTAAATTTTTTTCGTAATTGTTTCTCTTTTGAGTTTTTCACACTCTCCGTTCCTTTTCTCTCATTCCAACAATTATTTCTGCATTGCCTAAAAATGGAAGGGAAGAGAAAAGACGTCAGAGCGCATGAGAAGCTACATTATTCGCAGGCTATTTTACGTAAATGAGCACGTTCATTCGGCAGTGTGGGAACATGTACGGAATAATAATTTATCAATTATGTGACCCAAACCAAAAGGGGGAAATCGTCGTAAGAAAATGAACAGTAGTTATTAAAAACGATTGTTTGAGGACAAGTTTGAGGGAGGCGGATGCACGCAAATAAAGCTAGAATAGGAAATACAGCTGAACAGTCGGACCAGAGGGTCTTGTTGCCTCTAATTGCCATGAAGCAATGAATTAAACGTTCTCCTCTCTCATGTGTGTATTGTACGCATATGAGCAATCACGAGAAAATTTATATTTATGTCATTTTGCATATTCCCAAAACTGAAAGTCAATCAAACTTTTTAAGTAATGCTTTTCTTATTGTTGCTACAGTGTGGACAGATAGGAAACAAACTACGCAGAGACAAAGTAGGACCGATTCATGACAAAAGATGTGGATTTGAAACCAGGTGTGTGTGTGTGTGGACATACTTGAAAAGCTTACATTTGTTTCAGGATACTCAGTCATGGTAACTTGAAAGCAGGTAGAATATTGAGCGGCTCTCATCGGCATCACCATTTGCACTGGCAAAATAGTTGAAGATTTAGGAACTGAAAGTGGTGACGGAGTGAGCAACATAAGGGTACAAGTGTTCGACTTCCCTACAAACTAAATTCTTTTATATCTTCGACACTCAACACTACACAAAAAATTGTCATTCGATTGTCAGCCGAAAATTTGGGGACTCGGAATCCATTTTTCTTGAAAATCATTACATTTATCCCCTTTCTCTCAATTCAAATGTGTGACTTCAAAAAAATGTATGTTTGTGGCCTTACATGATTTTTTGTATTATAAAGTTTAATTTTAATAACACTCAAACTGACTTGTCTTGTTTCCCCACTTTCAAAATGGTTTCCACTTTCCCAGCAAATCTTTTCTCCAAGTTTTCACTATCGCGTAAAAGAAATTCACTCACTTTCCCACTGATTTTCACCGACTCCAACAAGAAAACTTAAGCAACATCGAGATAGAACGCTGGATTCTACTCGGAATCATCCTCAGATAAAGTGAAATGATCTCTGTTTCTTCCTTCGTCCATTCCGGTCAACTATAATAATAAGGTAAAAAGACTTTGTTGTTGTGGGTACGCGAGATTTTCTCTCTCTCTCTCTCTCTAGCTCCGTACTTTTCTTGTTCAGCATCAGACGAGCACTGGGCGCTTCGAGTACAGCTCAGCTTGCAAAGGGAGAACCTCTCTCGTACACTTTTTTTTAATACACAAAAAACTTCACTCTTCTCGAGTCTAGCTCACCTCACATGTATTACGAGCTCGATCCGCAGGGGAAACCAATCAAAGAGTACAACAGGTGCCCACACTCCACACCTTTGCGTCTCACTCACTCATTCTCCCTTTAAAAAAAACCTTTTTCTCCTCTGCATTGCCACAACAACGTATATACTCGTAGTAACATTCAAACGTAGAATCTAATGATAATGATGACTATGACGATGTGATATTATGCTTATGCTTTTATTCCTTATCATTCACTCTCCTCTGCACACTCACTGTTTCGAGCCTCATCGTCATTATCACACTGAGCAAGGATTGCCTTATAAAAAACCGCGC
The DNA here is from genome assembly GCA_034687055.1 of Heteromurus nitidus. Taxonomy (NCBI): domain Eukaryota; kingdom Metazoa; phylum Arthropoda; class Collembola; order Entomobryomorpha; family Entomobryidae; genus Heteromurus; species Heteromurus nitidus. The sequence continues at coordinate 24,689 of JAQFZW010001249.1, forward strand.
TGTGTGTTGTACTTTGGAGAAGAAGGAAAAAAACATTTGGTGTTGTGACATTGTAGCGAAAAAAAGCGCTGTAGTGTATAGCGAGAGAAGAGTCACACAAGAGCCATTTAGTTTACGAGAGGAATGATGAATCCGTCCATCAAATATAAAAATCGAATGCAGTGCAGTTTAAGTTGATGTACGACAACCTACCCCTCTGGATCATTGTATTTATGTAGTTGTCGTTGTTCAAGTTGACACAGGTAGGCTTTTAACAACTGAGCAACATGCATTTTTACTCTGCCCAGTAAACATGTTCCTCCTCGCCGTCGTCTTTTTTCGCTATTTGCTATTTTGTCCTGGTTATGTGTTTCTCGTTTCCTCCATCACGAAAGTCAGTATCTGAGCTGTGGTTAGACGAAAATGCACGAAAGGAGATGATGCTTGATGAAGAAGACGACGTTGATGATGATGATGCCTCCGTGTGAGGCTTTTCAGAATCATATTGACTTCGAACATGTTGCCCCTTTGCCATTAGGACAACGCAAATGACTCCAACTTTTTGGGCATCAGAAACCATTATTTCTCTCTTTATCGACGTGGCCCATCTCTAGAGCCAATACTTTATTTTTTTTGCAAATCTCCAATCTTCAATGTGCATTCAAGTCACTTTTCCCATAATGGTACATAAAATTAGTTATATATTTTTTTTCAACGAGATATAATGCAAATACATACTACAGCCATTGCGGTTGCTCACTTTTTTATACAAAGATTTAATAGTCGGTAGTTTGTACAAATATATTTTTTTCAAAGGGTATACAAGTGGCTCATGTCGAATGTGAGCAAATTTTCTCTCAATGGCTAATTCGACGAGCTTCTTTATTGATACGTTTCAAGAATACCAAATCTTTTCATTCAACGTGTGGAAAAAAATGAAAGCAGCTTCTAGGTGATCTCGCTTATTACCATATTTAATATTAAGCGTTGATTTTTCATTGCTACCTTTAATTTGCCATTGTCCACTAGGCGCATTGTCTACAAGAAAAAAATATATATATCTCGCATGATGATGATGATGATGATGATTGCAAAGCAAGCCAAAGTACAAGATGTTACTTTTAGATAAAAACGTGTGTGATCCAAGGACCAATCAATGCGACATACACAATGAATGTGGGTATAATAAGTATGTTCGAGTGTGACAAGAATAGGAAAATGCAAATATTGACAGTACAAGTTACAAATGTTGAGCTCATCATGTCAGCTATGATTGTTTTGCATGAAAAATTGCAAAGGAGCATGAATCAAAAATAGGAAGCAGAGAACAGTTGACTGTTGGAGACGTTCATTTGCATTACAACTAAATAGTCGTAAGTTCTCGTGCTGTAAAATGTATGTACATAATTACGAAGCATGTTTTCGGGACAGAAACCATTTCCAGCTTCCTCAGCATGAAAAAAATGAATCGACATCCACCCTTCCAGAAACTTTTTCAATTTTAGTGAGCAAAGGAGGAAAAGCAAGATGCTCCTCCATTGTTTAGTCGTCTCTGGTCAAATGATCAATTTTTTAGTGGATTTTTGATTATGCATCCAACTGGATTAACGGAACTGATACAGATGCACCATGTATTTAGATGAAGAGAACATTTTTTGGTCAATGTTCTCGGTATAAAAGTTGCGATACTGTCATCCAGCCGATGTTCAGATAAAAAAGGGAAGCCTGACAAAAGCGAAGAGATGGTTGGTCTTTTGTATGGCGACAAGTTTGTCGCTGGAAGATTATAGAGAAGTATTGGTTTTTTTTTAAAGTTGAGCCCAACCCAACAACGATGTTCTCTGATCGTCATCGGCTGACAGGAAATATGCAAAGTGAACTTGACCACTGTCTCCTCAACATCGACCAAGTCACAGGGATTTTTGTAGAGCATGCATAATAAATGCTAAGTAAGCGTGCTCTCTCTCTCACGTCAATCAGATGAGAATGCCTAGGTACTCAAGAGATCTGTTCAAAAAAATCAAGTTATCTTTCCCAAGAAAAGGGAAAAAAGCCAAACCCAGATTTGTCTTGCGTGTATTATAAAAATGCAATTCTGCAATCTTGAGAAGTTGTCTGTTTTTGTTGCGTAGTACACAAGTGTTTCCCCGAAAGCACTTTAATCCACTCATTTTCAATTTTTGACACACAAGAAAAAGATACGATTATGGGATGCTACATTTCAATCTGACGAGGAGCGTAGTGTGAGACCGCCGTAGATTAGATTTGAAGTGTAACCACGGGATTTGGTGAATCGCGATTTTATATTAAATGGATCACCAAGCACCGTAGTATAAATCGTGACCTATTTTATATGGTTATCTAGTGAGACGACATATATTATTTTTGCCAAAGTTGCAAAATCAAGAATGAATTCTCTCCGTCAATGAAAGGAATACGTAACGAGATGTTCGATATTATACATGTTTGCGTTACGTGCCATCTCGTCGTCATTAAAAATGCTGAGCAAGTGTGTATGTGTGTTGTGGTTCTTAATGGAAAATTGTAAGATTGGCAGAAAAGCTAGAGTAGTCGTATTTTGTATGCATGAGGAGACTCGAGAGAGAGAGAGAGAGATGCGAAATAAAAGTGCCAATGCTGATCTGTGAATGGTTCCATTGAGGTGACATCAAGTGACAGATTGAAATAAATGTAGGTGCATTAAAAAACGTCGAGTCTCTTTCTCAGCATTCCCACACACGGAGTCCTCGTCTCCTCCTCAATGCAACTGACACGAAAGGGGGAAGATATAGTTAAATAGAGAAATGTATAGAGCTATGCTACATCGATGTTATACACAAGTACCGGAATCCTTCTCTCAAAAGATCATTACTTGTTTAAATGCCGCTTCCTAAATCTACTCTGAAAAGGAAAAAACAGAGTTTTAAAAAAGAGAGGAACTATTGAATTTTATTCTTGTCAGGCCAAGCCCCCGTTACCGTTAGCGTCATCATCATCATCACCAGCATCATCATCGTCACACCAAAAATCTCTTGATACATCTCATCCCTGAGTAAATAAAAATATACACAAAATGTTCCGAGAGAGGATCCGCTAGCAAATAAAAATTTACACACTTCTTGATGATATACAGAAGCCTGGGTGGAGCTCACATTTTGAGAGAACGGGTGACTGGCGACTCATGTTTTCGAGCTCTTCCTCACAATACAAACTTTGTTGTGATCCCTCGCCTCAACCGCAGTTCATTAAAAGAGGAACAATTCCAAGATTGAAGTTTAAGATTAAATATTTATCACGAGAGACTCTGCGGAGATTTTCCCTGTAAAATGATTGGACGTTTGAAACATTTTTCTGAGGAATTCTTTTTTTTGCAAGTAACCAAGTGTTCATTTACTAATTTTTTTTGTAGTTGGCAAATTTTGTAGAAATTTTTGGGAGGTTTCCTTCGACAAATGTTCAAAAATACTGCTGTGAAGTGAAGATTAGTTTTTTTCTGTCACATCAACTCCAATACACCTGAAGCAAAGTCGAAAAAAAAGCTGCACACACACAGGCTCATGATCTTTGACAAAATCTTAACGAGTTAAAAATTAGACAAGGCGAATAACACAAAATCGTGTAGTAAAACTTGATGTTTCGTATTTGTATCCCATCTCATGCAGCTATGGGCATATTGCATTTTAAGTTAGACAGTTGCACGCAGAATCTGAGCAGACTGCTGCACATTATACTTTCTTTCACTAATCCCTTTCTCCTCATTTTTGCCTATCTACTTATCTCGAAAGCTGCTGGCTGTTGTATATAGCCAATGCGCAATGCACAGATCTCAATACTGTTGAATGAAACCAATCTAATCGTAAAAAATAGTGTGCAACTTTGAGCGAGCACGTAGTAATAAGTCAACCAGCAAGAAAATGAGGTACAACATGCCAGATTCCTGCTGTGACAAAGAGTTTATGATGCTAGCCATGTTTTTAAATATGCTCAAGCAAAAAATATATATATATCTGGATTACATTCCTGTCATGTGTGCATAATTTTGTACCCATTGTAATCCTCGATATGTCTGCGTTTACACGTATTAAACGAGTATTTTATAATTCTCCTTTAATTCAGTCAAATGGACAAATGTTGAGGATGGTGTGGTGGTGTGAGTCAAGTTCAGTATTTACTCATCTTCCTTTTTCATTGAGAGGAAAGAGCGAGTTTTCTTGTGAATGAATTCTGCACCTTCGCTCAGTTAACAATGACAATTGAATTTCATTTCGTTTGGCTAACTCTCTAAGAGGATTTTTCCATGTGGTCCTTTCGTACTTGAATGAATGTATATTGTCCTCTTCTAAATCAAGCACAAGAATCCAAACTTCAATTCAACCGTGTTCATATGTGGACGTACATTTGCCATACCAGCTGAAAAATATTCTAGTTATCAAGCTCACACAAGAGCAATACTCTCTCACCATTAAAGTCAAGTTGGGGAGAAAAAAATTCTGTCAAGAAAAAAGGTGAAATGGACTTAGGACAGAGAGAAGTGGAGAGTGTGCTCCCCTTTTTTATATATTTATTTATGATTTTTTCTTGCTCAATAAATGATCCGGCTTTTCTGGTTGAAATTTTTGATGTAATTTTATGGGCGGAATAAAACACTGCATCATGGTCACAGCGTAAATGATTTTTTTTCATTCTTCTTAGGAGACAGAATAATACCCGCTGATTTCATCTCTCTCTCTCTCTCTCTCTCGCCGCTCAAGGGCGATCCAACTAGATTATTTTTCGTCAAAAATTTTGCACTTTTTTATAACCTCCCCTATTATTGCAGTTTAGCATCATCAACAGCAATTTTAATTATGTGAAGCTCATTTTAGCTCCAGAAAATTTTGTGCTTTTCACTTGCAATCCCTCATTCAAAAAATGCACTTAAACTGTCATATTTTTTTCCAACCTTCTTGATTAATGCCAACATTTTTATAAGGATTTTTTCTCCCAAAACAAGCAAATCAGTTTAGGGAAAAAACTAGACTTTGCTCAGGTAAGGAGAAGCTGAGTTCCAAGAATATTCCAGTAAAACCGCATCTTGTCAAGAATGTTGAGAGGTAAATAAATTGACAGAAGCGTCATACGTCATGATATATCAAAATATTATTGTCCCCTTAACATGGCTGGCGTCACAATAAAAATCTACATGAAAAGGAGCATACAACAACAAAAATAATTTCTCTTCACTGTTCCAGTAAAGCCATGAAATAAAAAGGGAAGCGATACAGTAAAACAAGAGGGAAAGCTTCACCTTGTCCACATACATTTAAAACAAGCATGAGGCACAGTAGAAAAGGACGACGTGAAGAAAACTATAGTATTCTTGACGTGTGTATGGGGTCTGATGTCAAGTGATTAGTGAGACAAGATGCCGACAAAGGAGCATTGGACAAGCCTCTCATCTCTTGTGTGCATTCTCATCTCCTCTTCTATCAGATCAGAGTTGGATCTCTCGTGAGCATTTTGCCTGGATAATATAAAGCGTATCATTTTTAACAACAATATTGTTTTAAAAGGGCATTATAATATGCATATCACACACTCCAATCGTCATTATCATAAATAAAAAAGCTGGAGCTGGAGTAAAAAGAAAAAGTCAGCGGATAGGTGCTCACAACGTCACAACGGAGAGATTTTGTAAAAGAAGTTCTTTTCTCAGCACATTCACATTTGAGATAGGAATCAGTCAGAGGTCTCATACTCTTCTTCATCGTCAATGA
>JAQFZW010001250.1:0-30393 GCA_034687055.1 Heteromurus nitidus
CTTGGCTCTCTCGGAGGCCCCCGGATTGGTCGGGTTGGCTTGGCTTGGCTCTTTCGCAAGCCATCGGATTGGTCGGGTTGGCTTGGCTCTTTCGCGAGCCAGGTGATTGGCCGGGTTGGCTTGGCTTGGTCGAGGTGAGTTAACAAGTGTGGACACGAATCATTAATTTGGTTATCATTTGCTGATAAGTGCCTCAGCTGTCATCTGATAAGTGTCATCAACTATGACGCGAGTTGCTTTGAACCTCTTTCTACTATGAGAATTTGTTGTGCTTCACCCACAGTGCAAATTTGCATCTACGTCTTGATCAACATAAGAGAACACTGTCAAAAAGTAACTCATTTTGAAAGCTACTTCTTTTCCGATCAACACTCGGATTTAACAAGTGGTCGATCCGATCGATCATGGACCTTGTTGTTGGGGACGAAAGTAAGTTCCATATTTGTACTAATCGCATATCATGCAATCATTTATAATATTCAAGTATTATTTTATACTACATGTAACGTAACTTAACTTAATCTTTTTCATTAAAGATTGTGGCTACTTGGAAATATGCCGCATACTCCTCCAGTCAAAATCTTCGGAGCCGCTCTTCGAGAAGCTGGTTGAACTGGCGAGAGCACTTGAGCTCTCAGTCGAGGTTATTCACAAACTAAAATTGAACGAGAAATTGAACCTTGAAAGCCGTTTCGAAGCTCTGCATGAAGTCCTCGTGAACTGGAGATCGGAGAAGAGTGACAAGGCGAGGCTGAGTGTGGTCATTACACAACTGGCGAATGTGAAACTTATGGATTGTGCAGGTACGATTTCAAACGATTCACTTTTTCTCAAACAAATACAAAGTTTAAATTTAATCAAGCCCTAATCTTTTTAACGCAGATGACCTTCGGGATCATTTTAAAGCCAAACAGTGTCGGGATGCATTTTACGCATGCCCACCTGACGGCTACAATGAATTCCTCGCCTCGAAATCCCGTGTCCTCGTTATCAGCTCGGTGGACAAGCAAGTTACTGCTAAAAAGCTGACGGACGCCACAAGCTGTATTCATCTGGAGGACCACAAGGAATTTGCCAGGCAGCTGGTAACTTTGCAGATAGAGCATTGTATCTCCTTCGCTTGTAATGACGAATTCAGTTTACTAGACGCCATTCGTCTCATAGTCTTCGTCCCGAAAGGCAGAGTCATCCTCATAACCGAAGACACCCTGGAAAAAATTAAGCTTAATATTTCCATGCGTTCAGAACAAGAGAATCTTACCACGACCCAGGATACATTGAAGTGGTCTAATTTAAGTCCCATTGCGCTTGTCAGTATTTCGGAATATGAGATATTAGTTTCAGGCAAGCTTATGACCTTCAAGGAAGTAGCCAACAAAGTCAACATGAGGGGAATGCTGGATGAGCCTTCAGATGAACAGTTTCTCCTTGACCTTGTCAACGATAGGAAGCCAAGTTTAGTGGAAAGTGGGATACCAACACCCATTGCCTACTACGTTCCCAGACGGATCTCTCCCCGAAGTATTCTCAATCCAGACGTTATTTTCAAGAACGTCACCGACGACATATTCGTGTTCACTGGAATCGAACGGCACAAATTGTCCCGATTTGCAAATCCACATTCTACCGATACTTCCGCAAGTCAGAGAAATATGTCAAATCCAACTGTCAAATTTATGTTCCTCGAAATGAAGTCAGACTTTGCCAATATTGCCAAAAGAGTAAAGACATCCCTACACTGGATTGACTTCAAAGAAGACAAATTTTACTGGCGGAAGTCATCTGGGAAGTTAGACACAATTCAGAAGGCAATAGACGTCAGAGGTGCACAAACGGAGCATTCAGAAGTGGATCTCCTCAAATCAGTTCAAGAAAGTGTTCATTCTAATCTTCCCGTCATCCTCTCGGACACACCTGGAATGGGCAAGTCCCAGTTGCTCGCGAATTTTGCAAGAGAACTGAAAGCAAAAGGAGAGATTGTCCTATTTGTTGTGTTGTATGATTTCGTCAAGGGAATCAAATCTAGAATGGGAAGTACGGTGGAGGTGGGAGTCGCTGTTGTTCAACAACTATCAAGTTTAGGAGGATCACTTGCACTTGCTGGAGAATTTCTAAAAGAAGAACTCAAATCAGGTGACATTCCTATTCACCTCTTGCTGGACGGATTGGACGAGGTAATGACATTTGATCTGAAACTCACATTCGAGATCCTTAAAACCATATCGTCAATGTCGAAAGCAAGGTTGTGGGTAGCAACAAGACCACATTTACTGGAAGACCTCGAGAATTGTCTTTGTTCCCTTGGGCACACCATTCAAGAGTTCAATGCCGGAGATCAACTAAAGTGCCTTGTCAGCTTCTGGAAGGAGACCCAAACCTGCGAACAGCGGCTAGTAAAGTTTGCCGGAACTTGTCTAAGCAAGCTGGTCGAATCGGATGCAAGCGACATTGCTGGAGTACCTCTCCAGTGCAGACTCATCGGCGAGATATTTAAAGAAGATGCTAGAAACTATGCGGATCCAGACAACCTAACTCTAGACGTGGCTCCAACAATTCAAATCGAGTCCATCACTCACCTCTTCCAACTGATGATCGAGAAGAAGCTGGAGAAATACTTTGAAAGATACAAACGCGTTTCGAACGCAGCGGCCACAAAATTTTACTCGAAGGAGCTGATCCACGCGCACATGGCATTCAGTCTGCAACTTCTCTTTCCACATTTAACTGTTTTGAAGAAAGCTTCCAAACTTCAATTTAAGGACATTCGGGACGCCGGGATTTTGGAATCTGTGAGTATAAACGGAATCCCTCATTTCATCCACAGAATGTTCGCAGAATTCTTTGTTGCCTTATTTCTTCAGAAAGTACTCTGCGGAGAACTACATGTAAAAGTAATCGTCGACCAGGATGAATTTTTCAGCTGCGCATTCCAGAGCGATAGATGGGATCATTTTGTGGGCACAAACCAAGCTTTGTATATTCAAACATACAAATTCAAGTTGAACGTTGTATTGTATTTCCTGGACAACCTGATTCAACCATCCGAGTATAACTTCTCACTTAAAATGAATAGGAAGCAACTAGTCCATTCCTGCGCATCTGGCAACTACCCAAAACTCTTCGAATGTTTTGAGAAAATGAGCCTACTTCCGAACCACGACACGACAGGTCTATTTGATTCGACTTTGATAATTGTTTCCGCCAGATACTCTGGAGTTGGGCTAATTGCGAGGATATGTGAAAAGTATGAAAACGTGAGTGGCTTCCGTGTGCGGGATATTATAATCCATTCACAGACAGTTTTACACCTCGTCGTCAAATATCGGGCCTATTCTGTAGTCGAATACTTCATCAATCGTCAAGGATTCCGCGATGTTTTGCAGATACTCCCAAACACCATCTACGATTTTGTTCATAAATGTGTCCAAGACTCAGCAAACGACAGCGACAAGCTCATCGGAGAAAAAATACATACGTTAAATCTACTCCTAGAATTTAATGGTAACTGTTTGAAGGATGGAGGCGGCAGAAATCCACTTGTGCGCAGAAACGTTCATCACAAGCTTCTCTGTCATTTTATTCGTCGTGGAGCTCGCGTCACGGCTGTGGATAATAGCAACATGACCTTTCTTAATTTATATTTAAATTCTGGAGCAACGGCAGGCTTTCACGAACTATGTTCGTGCATTCCAACCGAGTCAATTGCAAAGTTGCTCGAAATGAAAACCTCAGAATATGGAGACACCCCGCTTCAACGTTACGTTAGACTAAGGGTTCCTGACCTACGAATGTTACTTGCCTTTAGCAACTTCGGGGCAGACTTCAATGCAGTTGACTTATTTAACAACACAGTCGTAGAAACCGCTGTGGCAAACTATCAAAGTATTGCCACCATCGACCAGCTGGTTCTACATGGAGCAAAATGGCAACGGAACGATACAAAAGGCTGGACTATACTTCATACCGCCATGACGAGCAAGAATTTTCCAGCATTCAAATATTTTGGTCTGAAACTCAGGATCGACGAAAGCCGGCGTCAAATATTGCACAACACTCTCTGCTGGGATGACTTTAAACTTGACCTGAAAGATTTTGGAGTTAACTTGAATGCGAAAAACGGAAGGGGTGACACCGTCCTCACACATCTGAATAATAATGGGGTTCTCGACTCTGATGTACTAAATATAATATCGCTTCTGGAACGAAACGGAGCCATTACCTCACCAACTCTGGCTTTCGGGTCACTAGTTGAAATCATGAACGTTGCACATTTTTCAAATGCGAAAGAAACAGACACTCTCTTTCAAAGGATCCTTGCTAAATGGCCAACCGCACTGAATGAAAGTGACGATAGCGGATATTCACTTTTGCACTACGCAGCTCGCACGAGAAATGAAACTCACCTCGAATATTTGATTTCGATGAGAGATGACGCAGATGCAAAGGACAAACATGGAGAGACACCTCTTCAAATCGTTCTGTCAGCAAAGTCTGCAGAAACATTGAGTATGCAAGGCACTCAAGTGACCTCACGTGTTGAGAATATGACGCCACTTCATCTTGCGGTGAAAAGAAAAGATACCTTGAATGTTGAGCGCATTTTGGCATGCAGCAGAACAAGCAAAATACCCCTTCCAATTGTCGAGTACACAATGTACGCAGCGAAACATGGCGATTTCGCAACATTTCAGATATGTCACGGTCACCTTGACAACGACACAGGTGTCGTAATCGTCGAACCCATAAATTTTACAATCCTCCTTGCGTCGATTCGTAATAAAGACTCCAGAATCTTTGAACACCTCGCCGAGAAGCACTCGTTTGGAGAAATGTTTTCAGGTCCAAATGCGAGTAAAATTGTTCCCACAATCCTGACAAGCAAATCCGATCTCGCTGGAAAGATCAGAATGCTGGAAGCGGTGAAATCCAAAAACCAAGCGCTTCTCGACGCAGCTGACTCAGACGGCAGGATTCCCCTGTTGCTTCAAAATGTTCACGTGGATCTGCGAATTTGGCTAATGGAAAACGTAGCTGAGCCAAAGGCCGTGGACATAAACGGGAGGAACCTTCTCTATCATGTTTCTACTCAACTAAATGATACAGGTGAACTCCTAAAGTTCCTAACTTATCTCGTCAAATCCGGAAAAGATGAACTTATTAAGACAGACGGTAGCACATTACTCCTTGAATATACACGAAAGGGGAAGAGTGTTACACCAGAAATACTGGAACTCTTGCGAGATTGTGGTGTTGATTTCAATATCACTGACAACGATGGAATTACCGCCCTGATGCACGCGGTGAAGTCTGATGATTATACATACTCCGTGACAAAGTTCGTAGAAATGGGAGCAGACTGGACAATGGTAAATCGACAAGGGTCTGGTATTCTCCATCTCGCCTCCGAATACGGCAACGTCCCAGCAGTGAAGATGTTTGTTAATAGATGCGACGTGAACAGCCGAAATATCAATTTAGACACTCCACTTCACCTCGTATTAAAAGCTCAACCTTCGAAAATCACCGAAATTGCGTTCGTTCTCGTATCTGAGGGGGCTGATATAAATGCAAGCAATCATGATGGGATGTGTCCACTCGATTCAAGCAACAATGTGGGGCTCTTACATTGTGCTGCAATGATGAGGGACATTGACGCCCTCCAATTATTCATGGAGAAGGGATGGGAAGTGAACGGGAGGAATGTGTACGGCGCAACGCCTATTCATTTTGTGGCTTTGGGAAAACTGAACACTAGAGTTATTAAAATAGTTTTTGACAACACCGAACAGTTAAAGGCTCACACAACTCTACTCAAACTTACATCCCAGCGAAATATTTACCTTTATAATGATGAAAGCTTGCTGACTACGATAGAAATGCTGGCGACACGAGGCGCAAATTTGTGCTCAAAGGACAACAACGGGCGAAACATAGTCCACCTGGCAGCGTACCAACATACCTCTCGTCGTTTTCAGGAAGTGCTTGACTGGGTCATTGCCAAATCAGCGGAAGAACTGATAGGGGAACGGGACAGTGATCACTGCACGCCACTTCATATAGCTGCATCTTCTCATGCGTTGGGATCCTCCACTTTGGACATCCTGCTTAAGTATAGCGACATTAACGATATTGACATTCATGGAAACAATGTATTATTCAGAGCAGTAGAAGCCAACCAGACTTCTGACATTTTTCAAATGTTGATAGCAAAAGGGGCGACATGGAACACAACGAACATATTTGGGGAGACACTATTGCACGTTGCTTCCCGATGGGGTTGCGCTGAACCTCTCAAATTTTTTATTGAAACAAAATGCGACACTAATGCTAGAAATAATTTGGGAGAGACACCGTTACACTACGCGTTCAGAGGAGAGCCTGTACATCATCGTATTATTGTAGAGTTGATTAAACACAATGCAGATGAAAGTGCACTGGACAACCAGGGGCGAACGCCAGAAGCGCTCGCATCGGAAATGTCCCAATGTAGGGGATTAAACAAGCGAAGGGATGGTAATCAATCTATAATATCTTCATATGAAACATAATAGCTTTCAAGCAGTCCCACAAGACATTGCCAGCTGAAAATTTTGTTTTAGGTCCAGCATGCTAGATGGATGTAACCGGATGGATATACCCCAACGTCGCTAACATTTTCCAGATGAAGATATTAGCTCGTGCCAAATATGAATTATGCAGTGAACACATACGATTTCACACGAAGGATGGGATACCAAAAATGGATATTTATATGGATTTTACTACAGATAAAGATCAGATAAAATCAAAATGTTTCCATTGTAAACCGAAATTTCTTTGTATGGTGAAGTATTAAATATTTTTAATTAGTTTCATTCAGATACATTTAGAACATATTATAAAAAGAAAGTTTTAAGAAAATATGAAATATAAAATATGTGTAAATTTAAACAATTTTTTTCCAACATTGCATTTTTCTGCAAAAAACACATTATTTGTAAAACGCGAAGAAGCGATGAGTCACCAACCAATGGGTTGATTTCGCAAGTAAGTTAAAGGGAAGGTATCTTCTAAATTTGGGAATTTGGTTCATAACCACTCTCATTCTGAGGCGTGTCTATTCCTCAACAATATATTCGCAAATTTTCCAAAAACCTAGGCCGAGTCTCCACAATGTTCCTCAGTCTTGGCGTGAATTGGTAAATCGTCCGGAAATCCCTATTTTAAATTCCAAATTTGATATAAAGGATCCAACATACTACGAACGCCCTCCTGAGCCTGGAGGCAATTTGTATGAAGAATTAATGGCTCGCTCGGTATTTCGATGTGAAGTCTCCCCCTGGTCCACCCAACCCTTTATCGCTATATAGCCTCTCCAATTTTCAGAAGATGACCTGCTTCTCCAACAATGAAAAGACAGGCGGACCCGCCACAAAGTTGCTGAAATTTGCTCCCATTTCGAGAACCCACGTGAATCAAGATGCTCTTCCTCGAAGCAATGTCATTTTCAAGAATCTAATTGCGTTATTCGGAAGGCGTACAGCAATTGCAAGCTCGGAGCAATCCGAGTATCTCACAGAGTCAAAATGTGGGCATGCTTTGAGCCAGATTATTTTGCTGCACATTTTGCTCGGGATTTGGGCTCTTTGAAAGCTGGAGGGATATACCGAAGAATTCAGAGAATTCGTGAAATCCAATTATTTGCAAGAAACTTGAAGAAGTATACGAAGCTGTGGCCTGAACCTTCGACTCAAGGAATGCCTTACTGGAATAAATTTACAATGGCGTATGGCACCCTGGCAACAAAGAAAAAGATGGTAAAAGTGGAAAACAAGTTGGAAATTGAAGAAGCGTCTCTGAAGTCAATGTTTGTCGGTTGGCGTATACTTGTGATTGGTAACTTCGCCGCTGGCTTCGTTCTAGCATTCTCACTACTCCATACTTTGGCTTTCAAGCATAAAATTTCTTGGCATCTGAGGCAATTTCAATTCTTCATTGGAAATGGAATTTTATCGGAAATTTATTCGATTTTTACAGAAATTTTCCAATAACTCTATTTTAAACATGCACAGTTGTCTTAACAATACGGTTGATATGATAACACAAATATTGAAGTTGTAGAAATAAATGTTAGCAATTCACCATCACTTAAAGCCACAATAAAAAATGTGGATGAAGTGTTAAAATATTTTTAAAAAATTATAAAATGCCTCCGCACATTAAGTTGGACAAAGCAAACTCGGTATTTGTAGCTTTTCAAAGAAGGTGGATAATACAATTGACAATATTTGTGTTTTAGGTAGAGCTGCCATTAGCGTGGAGCGTTGAGCGGAGCGATTGGGTTGAATTCGCTCGCGCTCTCGCTCCGCTCACCCTGCGACAGAAATCGCTCTCGAGCGTTTTAGAGCCAATGTTATAGCTCTACTCCAGCTCCGCTCCGCGCTCAAGGGAATGAGCAAATGTGAGCGAGCGGTAAAATTAAATTTAACCAGATATACATGACCCAAGCGATAAGGATTTCGAAAGTGCAAATTATGCAGATTTACAAGCGTTCCGGGAGATAGATAGGCAAATTAAGAAGGCAGATTTGCATAATTTACCCTTTGGAACTCGTTATCGCTTGGGTTCAGTGTTCAGTCGATACAAAGATAATTAAAATATGCTAGCGCTCCGTAACGCTCGGAAGTGTATGATCTACCGCGCTCCGCACGAATTCGGAGCGCGCTCAATTCGCTCCTCGTTCATGGCGCTCTCGCTCATTTTCGCTCACGCTCGCGAAGCTCCATCGCTCAAAAAATGGAGCGAAAGTTTCGCTCTCGCATTTGGCAGCTCTAGTTTTAGGTATTGTCTGCATTTGAATGTCTTCTAAATAAGAGTTATATCAAAGGTTTTCAATTAATGTGTAAATAAGTCATTTTTATTTTGTTCAAGTTTTGTTTAAATGTTATTTGAGGCACATCGATTTAACTTTGCATAAAACAACACGACGTAAGTGTCTATTGAAGTAGTCACATTGTCTGAACACTTTCATTGACAGCAAATTTATATAATTCGCTTTGTTTAAAAGATTGCTGAATTAAAATTCGAAAAACTACTTTTAAAAGAATGTAAAATGAAATTTCCGACTGAAATAATTATAAAAGCTCTATTAGTAATTAATCACTTTCAATTTGTTTCTCCGGGAGACCATCATCCCTCAAATCCATTTCTTCTATTCACAGAGTGCTCTCTAGCATTTGTCCAAAACGGGCACAAACCCAATTCATTCAATATGTTCGACGAGTTTATTGAAATTTGCCGCCTGACTTCCAAATGTGTTACATACAACGCCAAGATTACCGCGAAGAATTCCGTTGCCAACGACAATTTTCATTTTCTTTGGCATAATAATTTGGAGCTCACATCCAAAATAAGGACTAATGACTCAATGTTCATCTTGGTTCAACCACACAAGTATCGTCGACATTGCATTGTTCACATTCCAAAAGTGAAACACGTCAACCACGAATTGTCTTCTGTGTTTACATTGTTCAAGCACAGCTCCACACACAAACCATACGTTCCTGAGTACCTTCTTTTTGGTGTCAAAGGTCCACAAATTCCGAAGAATATCGCAATCCCATTTCCGTTGGCATACCAACTTGTTTTAATATGGGGTAACGACACGTATCTGGGGATACCTTCGAATCTCCGATCTCGACCTCCGACAAAATACCAAACAACTTTCGCGGAAATGAAATTCCATTTGGCGACTCCTTTCACACATTCTCTGCTGGAAATAGACGAGTTATTCTTCCAAATCACCACAAATTTTGACCAAAGTTCAGAATCAGATTTGATAAGCTCTTGCGAAACTTATCTCGAGGAGGAGGGTCCTCATAATGCCCACAACATTTTACAACTCTGCACCGTGGAAACGATCTTTAATCGCCACAACTGTTCACATCAATGCAGAATATACCTTACGCCGCCTGGTGAAAATTTTAATGACATTTATTACTTCCGCGAGGTCCCTCTTAAAACAAGTTTACGCTCAATAATTCCTTTTGGATCAACCTTCCGCGGGAGAGAATTCACCGTTTTTGTGGCGATGTCGAAGGAATCACGGAACCGCTCCTTGCTCTCATTGTTTAGTCCCTTGGATGCTCCAACCTGGCTCCTTCTAATAATCAGCGTAGTTTACATATTTTGGATTGCGCATCTTGGAAGAGCAGGAGTGTCTCTGTTCACACTTTTCGCAATGTTGATCGAGCAAAGCCAACTTATTAGAGGAAACTTGAGCAAGAAAAATTTGCTGAATTTAGGAATATTTTTGTTAGCAGCTCTTATTTTCAGGTATTTCTATGCATCAACGCTGTACTCTCACATTGTCCGAGAGCCGGCACCTCAAAATATTCCAGAGTCATTGAAGGAGTTAACTGGGCAATTAGAGTTCCCTATTTTCTTCCCAAATTTAGTGGCATTGACAAAACAGAGAAGAAATAGGACAAAAACAAAGTTGTACGAAAAATTAATTTCAAAATCTATTTCAGGTTGCCCATTTCCAAAAACCTTCATCGTAATGCTTTCCCTATTTCAAGAATTGAATTGTTTGCGCAAGAACAAGTTTTCAAAAGTAGATGGCGAAAAGCTGCTGAAATTTGCATTGATATCGAAAACTGGCTTAAATGGCAAACTGCCTGGAGCGAATGATTTCATATTCAAGAATATGATCGCACTCTTTGGTAGACGCACTCCTTTTCCGCATTCGGAACAGGAATTCTTTGAGGATTTAAATGCATGGATTATAAAATATCCGGATTACTTTGTAAAGCATTTTGTTTCCGACTTGGCATCTCTGGAAGCTTCCGGCATTTATTGGAGGTTCCAGAAAATATTTGAAATCAAGTTGCTCGCAAGACTCATTGGAGATTATATTAAATTTAGTAGTTCAATTGGGGATGGGAGACAATGGAATAAATTTGCTATTTCGGATATGGCTCTGTCATCAAATAGGAAAATGATGAAAGTGGAATATGAATTGGAGAGCGAGGAAACAACTGCGAAATCATTGTTTGTCGTGTGGTTCATTGTTGTAATTGGTAACTTGGCGGCTCTCTTTCTTTTGGCTTGGGAGTTAGGCGTTGAAAAGTGTCTTGTATCGAATTGTGAACGTACGAAAAGTGTGCGATCCTTTGTTCAACGAATGTCTTGTAAAATTTGGAGTGTACGACTGAATTCATAAAAAAGGCATAATTCGTATACAAAAGTTGGCATATTGTTGTTAAATTTACTTGGTTTTTGTGTTGTAATTTTTGGATACAAATCCTGTTCAATGAGAAAATGAACAAGACCAACAAGTAAATAAATTGAATAATCGATGGCAAATTAATAACATATATATTATATACTCAATTTAAATTGGGATTTATTAAATTTTATTGGGATTTAGATATTAATGCGTCGAATGTGATCTAGGTTAGCCGCCCCATGCATGGAAAGGTTTCCGATATTTCTGTCTATGAAGCCATTTAAAATAAAAGGAAAGAAATGTAGTTCAGTTTCACTAATAGCGTATTGTCTCCATTCACAGTTACACCGAACAAGTATCATGCATTTATTGCCGCCGAATAAGGAACCTAACCAAAATAAATTCCGTCGTTGTTATTTAATAAATTATGTTTTAGTTTAAAGACAAACGGCTTCTCATTTTAATTCGTTATTTGCAATAATTTTTTTAAACGCTCTATATATATATTGAATGCAAACAACCCGCACGTCTTTAACTAAGATTGTTTAAAATGCCCACATGTCAAAACATAAAAGTAAAACAAATATTAAATAATTAATAGATACCGCTTAAGTGCGCTCGTCGTCACTACTTTTAACGACGTTAGAAAATGGGTTGCGACAAAGAGCACAAGTTCAAAGGAAGGCAGGGAAATGAAACTTTATGTATTGTTGTCTGATTCCCAAAGTCATCAAACAAACACAAAAATTTAATTTATGTCATCAGCATATATTCAGCATTTAGCAGACATACAGTAGTGAACACCTTCATTGACAACATTATAGAGGCAAACTACCACTGGTTCCTGCCGAAAGTCAAAATGAGTTTCAAACAGTTTCTCATTGGATCCTTTGTGTTTACCTTGCTTTCAGTAAGTTTCTTCAAATTCCACAATTCTAGTTTGTTGGTTTGTAGTCAAGTTTTATATCTATTTTTGCTTTATTTGTGCACATTTCAAGGACTCGGCATGCGGGAAAGAGAGTGCCGAGGATCACGACGAAGTTCACCGACAACCACTTTCCAAAGCACTGAAATTAGTCCTTAACTGTGCCATCAGTTATCCTGTAAGTTTCCCATGTCTGCCAAGAGTTCAGTCAAATGCATTTTACTCTCGTTCTTGTATTTAAGTTCTAAAAACAAATTCAATTTTTACTAATCTAGCAACGCCATTATCATTGTCTCGAGGAATGTATTTGGAAACTTGGTGGAATAGTCGAAGGATCTTTTGGACATGAAAGGATCGCAGACCAAGAGGAAATGGCCATGGCCTTAAATGAAAACTTTTTGGAAGTAGGTCAAAATATTTGTATTAAATGCACTTTCATTTAATTATTAATTTGAATGTTTCAAAATGATTGTGTTAAATTCAACAAGTCCACAGAGAAGCCTGCAGCGGACGGAAAAGCAGAAAATATCATCAAGTACTGTGAAGATTATGGTAATTATAAAGAATTTAATCAAAAGTGAAAAAATAAGCGCAAGTTTTGCATTAAATTTTGATGCCTTTAAAGTTGTCAACCTTTCCAAGACAACCAAAAAGTGTCACCGATGGAAATCAATTAACAATTGCGTCAGTGCATATCTGGTAGGCTGTCTTTCAGCTAAATTGATAAAAAATATTCATGTGTTACAAAGTTGTTGACTTGTTTCAAATAATGTTTAGGGAGGAACTTGGGGAGTTCAATATTTGAATGATAACATTATGCGTCATGACATAAATCGTCTCAATCGCCACAACGCGTGAGGAGCCCGGGTTTCTGATCTACAATCCAAAGTATTTTAAAATCACAATTCATCACTTCCTTCAAGTTTTTTATTGGAATTTTCATATTATTCTTTATGTATTTTATTAAATTTAAATTATGCGCTAAAGAATGTGGCGTATGGGTCCATACTTACAACATTTTGAGTTAAGTGTATGCAGTCGATAAATTGATTTTAGCAACTTCAATTTTGGGGAAAAAGTATATTACTTCTTAATTATTCTTCCCTAAATTATTTCTTTTGTGAAAGAGGTTTGCACATTTAATGTTAAGTTAAACTACACAAAATCATATATTCATAGCTTTAAATTTTTACCTTAGCAAAATCAAGTCGACAACAGAACCGATGCAAAATTCTGCCACAGTCAAAGGCGTAAAATCATCAAAAAAGTTGGAATAAGAAAAATATATTTTTGCTGGGGGACAAGACGTCCAAAACCTCTGAAGCCAAGAGACTCCCAGCTTGCTCCTCCCATGTACTGAGCGGTTCAACTTTGCAACAAATATTTTTACTTTTGGATCACTTCCTTTACTAATTTTGTAAAGGTTGGCTGGATACTTGAACGCAACAATAATCAACAAACTTGATCCAATAGCGGGTACGGCCATCGCAAAAATGCCAGTCGCCTTTAGATGGGCAAAGTGTCCAATGAGAACATAGAGACTTGCAACGTTTTGCATAATTGTGCCAGTCATGAATGCTCCATTCCAACGAGTTTTGTGAGTTTCGTTGTAATACGCAAAGAATACTTGGCAACTGCGGTACGTGTTGATTCTCCGCTGGAGTTCGGGGAATGAGTTCCACAATCCATCTTTGCAGACAAGATTTCTGAAACCAATTCAGGAAAAAGCAATTTTTCTTCAATTGTTGAAAAATATGTTTACAAATATTTAGTTAAAAATAATCGGCAGTTCACCGATGAGCAGCCAGCAGAATACATTTCAGCGAAAATATCGCCGCGATGAAGTTGAGGATCACACTAGTCAACCAGAACGTTATGGAAATGTGCCAAATTAGGAGGCAAATCCCAAATACAACCACTGTGGGGGTTTTGTGTATCCAAATTATTGAGTTCAAAGAGAAAAGCGCGCAAAATGGATTGAAAGGCAATGTTGGCGATTTTGCTGCTGAAATTGCCGTGGACAAAACAGCGGGCCTCGCTGTAAAACCGCAAATTCTCAATAATAGGATTGTTCCTTTGGCACCGCATCCGTTTTTCCAAAAATCTGATTTTTTAAAAAGGCAAAAATTCCCAAAGAAATTTAAAATTTAAAAAATCCTTAAAATTTACGGGCTAATTAAAATTGCATACCGTGGTCGTTCCCATGGTAACGAAAGTATTTCCTCTCAAACAAAAGGATTTGATTGAAGAAGGTCGCCAATTCATCGCAATTCTTGTGTTGAAAATATGTACAAAATGCAGCAAACAAGGAATACCAAACAAAGTAGCGCTCAAACAAAACTAACTCCTTCAATGTGGGCTCCTCCTTGATTAGTGGAAAGAGGAGAAGTAGACCGGCTGCTGATGACAACAAAATGAAAGGGAAAATCCAGAATTTCTTGAAGTTTTCATTTGGCTGGAATTCTTGTTTTGCAGCATTCCATTCGTAAGGAATTAATAATTTTCTGATGAAATCAGCTCGGTTACATTCCAAAATTCTGACAACGTGGGAAAGTAGTTGCGTGTGGAGCAACATTCTGTTCTTGACTGGACTATGCCGAATGCTTGCTGATTCCAGCTCTTAAAAGTGTTGTGCACGCGATTGGTGTTAGCCTTCATTTCAAACTAAATTAGTAACCAGCGGAAATTATTAAACCTATTCCAAATCATAAAACTTGAGTCCACTCTAAAGTACACATTCGCTGAAGTAATATTTCATATTAATACAAAATTTAATACAAAAAGTTCCACGTCAGCGAAATCACATGTGCTTGATATTGGACAAAAAACATCCAACTACTTCAAACATATTTTGCCTCATTCCACGTCCATACTTTGCAACAAACGAAACCAATATTAAACATTTAAACCATTTTATGAATCTAGTTTTTTCGGAGGATTAAAACATTTATTTATTCATTTAAAAATATATCGAACGGCTAGGTAATCCGTCATGAAATCCTTTTCCTGTGGTTTCAACTTGTCCACTTTGGCTATTCGAACATTTCGTTTTTTTGTTGTTTTTCAATGTTGCTAAGCATTTGTTGCACAGAGTCAAAAGTTGAATTCCAGCGTGTGATCACTGGGGATATTATGCTACATCTTATCAGCGACTTCAATGTATCATGCACTTGAACGGATCTGCTAGCTTTGTTCCAATAAGCTGTACATTTGCAAGGCAACTTATGAGTTTTAAATACAAGAATATTGTGTCATTTCCCCAAAATTAAATTTATCGAATAAATCACAATGAAATCACAATTTCATGATCTTCCAAATATGTACCTTAAAGAGACCATTACCCTCTCCAGCGCCAATTTTGAGCATGCAACCGCTTGTATGTTCTCGTGCGAAATTTGCAATAGACATGAAAGTTGGCATTGGCAAAATGCATATAGAAAATATTAGACTATTTCATTTGGGATATTGCAGGATTTGTCCAGTGATAAGCGAGTTCAATTTTTTATCCACGCCCACGTTCCATGCTGATTGAAGTCCTGTATGCTAGAAGTATGAATTTTAAATGAATGTTTATGTCATGCCAGTTTTTGAGACGTAACATCCATTTGTGAATAATTCGTCTAGCTCCTAAATACTTCCATCGATGTTATGCACTTTAGTATATTATTCGAGTTGAACAAATATTTTATACGTAACTTGACGTATGTACCTTAAGCAAAATATGAAATTTGGATCGGAATACTTTATATTGGAATAATAACATTTGGAAAGGAACAGCGTTGTCACTTGGAAGTACCATTTATTGAGTATCTGAACTGAAAAAAATACTTTCTATTGTCATAGTCTTCGTTTATTTCGTCGGGGAAGATCCAGTGCAAGAAAAGCGTTAAAACCTTGGGTCTCGGCGTCATGTCAAATCTAATATTATTGCTACGTTTTGCCATACAAATTCAAATATTGTTTCCCTTAATAAATTACACATATTCCCGCGAAAATTTTGAAGTCATAAAATTACCACCGACACCAAGCAGTAGGCACAATTTTGAATTGTTTTTCTCCACAGATTATCCAACGGCCTACGCCAAACCCTTAAAAATGCTAAGCACCTTCGTCAACTCCACACGTCGCATGAGAAAATACACAATCCAATTTGAGAACACTATTGGCAACTTGAATGATTTACTGGAAATATTCGAAGCGTGTTTCGTCACAATCACAAACAATATCAACATCGACATTCTTCCATTAGCCAGGCCAGCCTTAATACGGAGTTTGCAACCAGGCTTTGTTCTCTCTTGCAAGACTTGCGGTAACCGGGAGGACCAACATGGTGAAGTTGTTGCAATTCCTTTGAGACATAAATTGCCTCAGAATTTAACGGAATTTCAAGCATGTGCCCATTCCCGCTTTCTTGCTATTTCGCCCGGAAATGCTGAATATTGTGTGAACATTCTCCGCGAAAAGTTCATCGTCAACATAAAACCATGGCGATGCGAAGCGCACATTTTTCTATTTCCACCACCTACACTAATGACAGAGTTCTTCTCAGTTGGATACTCGTCTTACTTCGACGATGTGTACATTAGGAATCACATGGTTTGGGCGTGGGACATTGAATATCCTGAACTGTCCAAGCACACGGAAAAGCTACTCATCTCTGTGGAGTCCCCTTTCCAAATAATTCTATCAAATGACGCTTTACGTAATCCAACATCTCTGGCAGATAACCAATATCAAATTTTTGACTATAAAATATATTTCGGGAATTATTTTCACTTTTATCATTCCACATTTTTCGTGAGAATCGATAAAAACGGAATACTTGGGAGAGCAACTTCGTTCATATATTTCAACAGATGCAAAATTGATACGGGGGTCTTTATTATTGATGCAATATTTGGACCTGAAAGTTGTCATGAAATTGACCAAGTTGACGTCTTTGATCTCAAAATAATAAATGTGAATTTCAATGTTCAGCAACTGTCAACAAAAATCTTCAAACAATCTGAAAGGACGACGATATGGTGGATTGACGAAGTGTCGGTAGACACATCACTCTCGGAATATTTTGAAAATAAAATGACACCAACAGAAATCTTCAGAAATCAAATTACTTCATCGTCTGAATTAACATTTCTGAAGCAGGAGAAATTTTTGAATCATGGATTAGCCAGCGTTTGGGCTGCTATCCTTGGAAACTTCACATTTATTAAGGATGAGTCCAGTTCAGTTCTGAAAGTTGTTCCTGTCGGAGGAAATTCAAGTTGGAAACATCCTCTCGTTGTAAGTGTGGCAAGTCAGGCTCTACGGTTTGTTAGCTGTGGGAAGCCTTCAACAATGGACTTGCCGTTTAAGCAGCTGTTCACAATATTTGATGCGGCAACTTGGGGTTGCATTTTTGCAATTGTGTTTCTACTTGCACCAATTGTTGCCACGACAACAACAATTTTTCTGGAGTTCATTAGGCCGAAGTCAAATAAAGCTAAAAATTGGAGGGAAAATTTATTTGAGAATTTATTCGTTCCCGTTCGACTTCTATTGGAAAGGGATGGTCTGTTCATAAACCACGACGCGATCCAAATTCGACTGGTAACTTCGAGCGTGCTCATTGCAGCGACGGTGATTAGCAACGCGTACAAAAATGAGAATGTTTACAATATCATTGCACCAAGAGGATTTGTTCGGTACGAAAAATTTGAGCAGCTGGTTTCAGACTCGTTCCGAATATTCACATATTTGGACCACTTTACAACGATTAGACATGATGAAAATCCAATTGGCATTGATTCGATATCTGGTCTCTACATGGAATCTGGAGATGAGTACTTGATGAAGATGCTCTCAGAAGGCTTGGAACATGATATTAGAAAGATTGCTGGTCATTACGAACTGCGTAACGGGTCCGAGTATGAGGACCCTACTTTTGACAATGTAACGAGAATTGATTCGCACAAAGTTCGGATTAAATATCGGTACCTGGCGGGTGGTTTCCATGGCGACGGAGAGTGGGAGTTTTTATCACAAGTTGGAGGTCACTGGGAAGCACTCAAGAACAAGAGCAGCTCACTTGTAAAGATTTTTGAGAAGAGTGGGATGGAGCCAGGTTTAATTGAGTTTATTAAGTTGGAGCGGGACGGGGAACGTCAAGAATTCCTGTGGTTGCCTTATCGGGAAAATCATCTGAGGGAAACCGCCAATCTTGTGGGGCAGTGTGACAAGAAGGCGATCATTGTCTCGGATTTGGTGGCAAATCGAGTTGCAAACTTTTTAAAGAAGGATGAGGAAAATAATGACTTTGTGTTCGTGGGTAAGGAAGTTTTGAGTGAGATTTTGATTGGATTCACATTCAAAAACTTGAAGTATGTTCCCCCATCGTTTCTTGGAAGATTACGGGGAATTTCCCAGTCTGGGATTTGGGATTGGTGGAATAAAGTTAGTAAGATTGATTTGAGAATAAGGTTCAAACAAGTGATTAGGGTGAGGCCACCATCAATGACGGGCAATGTTGTCATTATATTTTCTCTGTGGGGAAGTGGGCTCTTGTTTGCTTTGTTTGGTATTGGGCTGGAAATAATTCATTTGAAGGTTGTGACTCAGATATCGTTATGTAGAAATAGAGTACGGCGCCGAAAATTTAGAAGAGTTAAGAAGAATACCTAATGACAACCAACTTCTATAATGATAACCTACTTGGTCTTTGCCAGGGAAGTTGCATCATCTGGCCTTTGGCATTCTCCCTCTTTATCCCCGAATTTCCCAACGACAAAAGACAGCGGATGAGAACTTGCCCCCATTACGCATGCACAATGGTGTCGTGTGGGTTCTGAACCCACCACTGTCAAATAACTTTATCAAATTGTATTTCGAAATGACTTGGAAAATAAGGCAAACAAGTAAAATATAATTTCACGAAATTAAGTCGGACTAAACCATGGTACTTCAAGCCAAGGTTGCTCGCATAAGGTACGTGGTAATCTTGAGTATGGCAGGGATACTCACTGAAATATGAAGGTACACGGTGATCGCAAGATCGATTACTCGATACTAATACCTGCAAAATGTTCACGGGAACGATGCGTTATATGGTAAATTTTTGGTCCTTTTGAGAACTATGTTAGAATGTTAGTTGTAGAGGAAACTCAACTCGCGATCAGAGCATTAAACATTGTCGATTCCAAAATCCGTCGCCATGTAAATAATTAATAAGTTGAATGTTTGTCATATTTGGAAGTATGGGAAAGATCTACATATTCAAAAAAAATTCAAGCTATCTTACTATGAATTATTTAAGCAAGGTTATATTGCAATTGAATTCTGAATACCCAAAGGTTGGTCTAGTCTCTTCACAAGATAATACTTCCAACAGTTCGGAGCAAAAATCAAGGTAAAGCTAATTCAGGGCATAACTCACCATTCAGTATCTAACGAATGATAGATAGAGCAAAACGCAAGGAAATATTACAACACAAATTCGGCTCCATTGAAATAAATTTCAGTACTTCTTGGCTGTTTAAATAAAGAGTGGATTCTTGTGAAACAGTTCGAAGTAATTATCCAAACCTCGCTTTCGCTGCTAATCCTCAAATCTGAAAAGTCCTAATTCAAGAACTTCTATAATTTTTTGCTATGGCGTTGGCTCCCATGGCAACCATCACGCCTCTCATGGAGACGGCAATAAATTTGTTCAACGCAGGCTTTGGTCTCTGCTCAACATATCTATTTAGCATGCGCATTACAAGCAGTGGTCGAGTTTCGATGTGTAGAAATAGTCCTCCACCTCACAAACCCATATCCACGTTCCTCCAACTTGTACTCCTCGCAGAAATTGCTCTTAGTGGGTTTCTACTCGCTGATGAATTCTATCGCCCCCAAAGACAACTTGATGACCCTGCAATAGTCGGATTCAATGTCATCTGTATCCTATTTACCCTTCAATCAGCCGTCAATCTCACGAATCATCTTTCGTCATCCAGAGAATTTTATTGCACTCAACTTGTTTCAGAGTGAGGAAAACCCATTATTAAATCCTCATCCTCGAATTCAGCAGCCGAGGAAATTCGACATAGCTGGCTTCCTCCTCGTCTACATCGTGGTTTTCAGCAGCAGCCTATTACTTCATACCGCCTTTTTCAACACACTTTTGGAGCAGAATCCATTTCAGCACATTTACCAAAGAATATTTTCTCTGAACTCTTACGAGAGGGGTCTACAAGGAATTCTATTATCACACGTTGCTACTTCTCTTCTTTTCCTCCCCTGCTTATTTCACGCTGTGAGAATTCTTAATTTCTCTGTAATTATCTTAATAACGACCGCTCACATTTTCGAAATTCATTTGAGTGCGCTGTTGATTGTACAAAACGAAACACTAACAGAAGCTGGTGTTCTCAGGAAATTTGTGAAACTACGCGCCTTTGTGGGGGAGATGAAAGGGTTCATCAGTGAACTTACTTTGCAAATGGTGATTTTCAGTTTGGCACTGCTTTGCTCCACTGCTTGCTTCCTAATTAATTTCTGGAGAGTCGTCCCTCTATTTTTAACGTTCATTTGTGTGGCAACGTTGATTGGTGGAACTACGATTACCATCTTCCTTCTTAGAATGGGAGCTTCATTACGACTCCAGAGCGAGGATGTAATTAGGAGAAAAAATGACATTTATTTTACTTTTAATCGAAGTAAGCGCCACTATTATTACACTTTGAAGTGGAGGGCGCAACAACCATTGGCGTTTAAATGTGGAAACCAGTTTTCTTTAAGCAAAGAGGCGACGATGAACTACTTGAATGTACTCGCTAACAACATCTTCACCGTGGTTCTACTTCTTCCTCAGCACGAATAAAAGAAGAAGAAAATGTTTTCAAATTAAATGATCCTGTCACAGGTTTTGATATTTTATAACATAATTTATAACATAATTGATTTTGTAAGGTATTATTCTGCTCTGCTAAGTGAATTGAATTGAATTGCCAAGTTTATTCAAGTGACATAGTACAAAAAACGTTAAATCCATATTGTTTACACGTACAAGTCACATATAAAGAACGAAAAAAGAGAATCAGTCAAAGTATCCTAAGGTTTCATAAGAGAATTTGATCAAATATCAAGAGCTAGCCGGATCATAGCCACGAAATCTGAAGATTGTACAAGTATTTATCCAACTTCATAAAAAGATATAAGTAGTAAAATGTATTGGTAAGCTTCTTGCAAAGGTAAAATATTACAATTTTGATCTGAATTAACATATGCATTTAATGCTTTAAATATCTCAAGAATAATAAAATCGGTGGTGATCTTCTTGTCGCCTTCTTCTGGAGAGGTTGCTTCTGTACTGCTTCTCACTTTAGCGTGTGGAATGAATTCAGGTACACACGATGGACATCCCCACGAGCGGTTCCACATCCCCAGATGTGGAAGTGGCGGGGCGGATACGTACTCCCTTGCTGCTGTTTTGTCTCTAGAAACTTGTGCTAAAGCTGACGAAAAATTTCTGATTGATCTCACAGCTGATGTAAATCACTTGAATATTCGCGAACTTTCTAAATTTATTTACAGACTAACTGAGCGAAATGCTAAATGGTCAATTGAAGAAAGCTCTAGTGGCACCTCACTTTCCGAATATTTCGAAAACAACAAGACACATTCAAAAATGCTCGGATATGGTATAAGCCCTAACTCTGCTCTCGATTCAGACTTATGAAGCAGGAACGCTTCCTCAATCATGGGTTAGCGAGTGTGTGGGCTGCAATATTTGGTAACTTCACATTTGTTAAGGACGTGTCCAGTTCAACGTTGAAAGTTGTTCCGGTCGGAGGAAACTTACGTTGGAAACACCCTCTGGCTTTAAGTGTGGCAAGTCAGGCTCTACGATTTGTCAGCTGCGGTAAGCCGTCAACAATGGGCTTACCTTTTAGACAGCTGATCACAATATTTGATACGGCAACATGGGCATTTATTTTTGGCGCGTTGTTTCTCGTTGCCCCAACTGTTGCCACTGTGATACCTCTTTTTCTCGAGATCATTAAGTCAAATGAATCTAAAATTAAAAACAAAGCCACACATTTCGTTAAGAACTTATTCGTTCCCGTGGGGCTCTTGGTGGAAAAGGACGGCCACTTCCAACATCATGACACAATCCAAATTCGGCTGCTTACCTCATGTTTGCTCCTTGCAGCGACGGTGCTTAGCAACGCTTACAAAAACGAGAACGTTTACAATATTATTGCACCACGAGGTTTTGTTCGGTACGAAAAATTTGAGCAGTTGGTAGCGGACTCTTTCAAAATATTTACTCATTTTGATCACTTCAAATTAAATGAAGAAGCGGGAACTCCAGTAGATGCGCTCTTTAACTCTGATCTTGCCGTTTCTCCTGCCTTATATTATTTATTGGGCCCGTCGAATTTGGACGAGGACGAAAAGCTTGTTAGAGATTTTCTTGGCGTGAGCAATAAATCTGAATACACGGAGCCCCGGTTGGACAACGTAACGAAACTGGGGGAACACAAGTACAGAATTCTATACCGTTATCATGCTGCAGGTTTTCCTATCAACGCCACATGGGACTTTGTATCTCCGGTGGGAAGGCACTGGGAAGTGATGGAGACCAAGAGTAGCTCTCTGGTGAGTATTTTCGAGCATACTCGAGTGGAATCAGATATGGTTAATTCCGTCAAGTTGGAGTGGGATTCGAGACATGAAGGATTCCAGTGGTCTGAGTACAGAAAACGGCTGCTAAAGGAATCTGTCAACTTTGTTAAAGATTGCGACAAGAAGGCAATTATAGTGTCGGATTTGGTGGCCAATCGAGTTGCAAGCTTTCTAAAGAAGGATGAGGATAACAGGGATTTTGTTTTCGTGGGAAAAGAAGTTTTGAGTGAGATTTTGATTGGGTATACGTTCGAGAATATGAAATATGTTCCTCCATCGTTTCTTGGAAGATTGAAAGGAATTTCCGAGTCTGGGATTTGGGATTGGTGGAGCAGAGTGACGAAGATAGATTTGCAAATTAGATTTAAGCAAGTGATTAGGGTGAGGCAGCCTTCGATGACGGGAAATGTTGTCATCATATTTTCGTTGTTCGGATACGGGCTTTCAGTTGCTTTGTGTGGGCTTGCGATTGAAATAATTTATTCGAATATTCTGAGGTACATCAAGTTAAATAAAAGCAGAGCGCCGCGACGGAAATTAAGACGAAGAAAATATTGATATAACAGTTGCTCTTTTGGAAACCGGAATCGAATTTCCAGCATAATCACCGATTTTTTCGAAACTTTGGCAACTCGTACTTAGGGAACACTAAACCGGTTTTTCGAAATTTGAACACCAGTAGCGGCGAAACAGGTGAATTTTTGAAACCCAAATTTGGCATGGTAGAATGTATAAGTATTGGTTGCCAAAGTTTCGAAGAAATCGGCGACCACGCTGGAAATTCGAAAAGACATATTAATACCTCCGGTATTCTTCAGAAACAGACTATTGTCTGTCTGTCTGTGCGCCGTACTCACTTCCTATTGGCTCTCTTCTCCGTGCATTATTCCTATTGGCTAACGGTATATTCAAAATTTTCGTTCCCACCAAAGACGTTCTTTGTGCAAATCAATGTCTCCGACGATGTAGCTCACAGCAAAGGGGGATATTGTGTTGTGAAGCAATGCTGTGCAATTTTGTACAGTGTACCTTCCTGTCATCTCTAAATATTTTTACGTTTTTTACTGTCATCTGATCCAAATATAATCGAAATCAGCTAGATCATAAGAAATCAGCTGGATCGTTTAGTAACGAGTTTATTCTCGTGGACAATAAATTCAAAAATTTTTAATGTTGTCTTTACTGTCAACGCATCCAAATGTCAGAAATCAGGTGGATTGTTTGGTAAACAAAATTTATTCTCGTGGACGATTAATTCAAAATGCTTTTAGTAGTATAAGGGGCGGTAATATTGTGCAATTGCCATTTAAAATACCTGGGACGGAGTACTGACGCCGTGTTAAAGGATGTATATGGTATACGAAGTGTACAAATGATATATTTATGTGTATTAGTTAGGTGCCTACGAATAGTATGTACAATGATTCAACTACTCCACGTCAATAAGGTTTCCTTGCATTTGAGATTCCATGTAATGTAATCCTAGTCGCCTGAGACATTAGCCTAATCCAAGTTCTGAATTCCCCGTTCATCTCGTGCATTTTCACCGTCCAGCCTACATACGTCATCCAAAAGAGATTCAAACTCGCCTCACATTAAAAAAGCAATGGTTGCTTTGCCCCCGTCAAAAAAATCGCGGACGCACTCCATGTCCACCAGTTTGTCGTTGGTGACGCTTCAGTATTTCATTGCCGCCCACACCATTTCCTGGTTTGAAGGCTTCCTGGCTAATTAGGGAATAAGGAATTAGGGAAATGGGTGAAATGCCTGCGATATAAATAATAAATAAAGGTCACGCATACACACAAGCACATTATTTATTAAATACAAAATTTATTGCACGTCCTACATGTCAGCGGTAACAAGGTTTGGCTCCATTAGACACAAACCTTTGCGACAAAACGTCTCGAGAAAAGAGAGAACCTGGTCTTTAATCAAATTTCGATAGGTGTCCATCCACCGGATGTCCACCAGAAATGGTTTAGGACGACGTGTATCCGAACCACCGTCCATGATGACGAATTTGAAGTCGATTTCGTATTCTTCACGATCAAAAAACGTTATTGGGATGACTGCCAATCCATTAGCGTTTATACACATTGTGGACTCTCTTCGTATCCAGTTTCGGATCCATTCCGTCCATCCAAT
Organism: Heteromurus nitidus; assembly: GCA_034687055.1. Classification (NCBI taxonomy): domain Eukaryota; kingdom Metazoa; phylum Arthropoda; class Collembola; order Entomobryomorpha; family Entomobryidae; genus Heteromurus; species Heteromurus nitidus. Next base: position 24,930 of record JAQFZW010001250.1, read on the forward strand.
AACGGAAATTTATTGATGGAACGGAATTGATTTATTAACGGAAATTGTGAATGATGTATAATCAAGTCCATCCAACTCTTATATATGTAGAAGCGATCGTATCGTTGCATGGGGTTTTTATTAAAAATGTACCTAAACTGGAAAGTTGAAAATAACTATAATGAAATAAAAATTTATAATGTCCTGCTTATTTTGAGGTTTTGGGTAATAAGCAGAAGGCACAATAACCGAAATGTAATAGCACCGGCCACGTGCGAGTCACGATGCATTTTATGATGTCATTATACGATATTTGTTACAAAAATATTAAAAAAGAGCCGACACAGTAATTTCCCTTAACGAGACCTAAGTAGAAGCAAATTTACAGATCCCTTAGGAGCAGAAGCAAGGCCATCGCTGCATACGGATTTTAAAATTCCAAAATGAACCTAAACTGATAAGGCCCTTTTGGTTTTGGAAAAAACCAGAAAACATAATCACGGAAAAGAATCGACACCTGCCAAGCTCAAGTCAGTGCGTGTTAAGAGAACAATAAACAACTCACAAAAAACATGGCCTGAAAGTTGGTGACACCGTTATCATACCCAAATCAAAGGGGGTATTCGATAAAGGTTATGCAGAAACCTTTGGTTCGCACGTTTACAACATTAAAAGTGTGAAGGATACAACACCTATCACGTACACATTAACAAGTAACCGTACAAAAGTTGGTAGAGGCTGGTACCGTAAGGAACTTGTGAGTGTTAGGCATGAATAATGCCAACAATTTATGATTTGTGGAAGGTATTAACTCGGTCAGATGGGAGCATTCAGTTGTGTACACATCTCTCCCTAAACTGTTTGTGTGTTCGCACTATCAGTGGTACGGCTGAAGAGCTCTTGAACGTTGCTCGAAGACAATCTCGACGAAAAGGAAATAAACGTTTCCGTCTTTGTTGAAATATCAAGCCAGGCAAATCCCGTGTTCACAACGGAGATTAGATTGGAGGAAGGGATTGTTTTGTATTTAGGTGATCGGGATGGTAGTCGCACTTCAAAAGATTGTCATGTGATTAAGAATGAAGGTGACCCATCCTCCATTGTGTCAATACCAATTGCATTACTTGATTGTGTAGAAGAGGGCTTACGACGTAAGCCTTACGTTTTATCAAAAACATTTTAGAAAGTAAGGATGGGTACCTTAAAAAGGAAAGTAACATTCAACGACCCAATTGAAAGGTTGTAATTTACCAAGACACATTTGAGGATGTTGAAAATAGGATTTGTTCGCGAGACATTTTGGACCGTTTACGATTTAGTCACCGGATTAGTCGAGTCGGTCTAATTTTAGAACCAATATTAGAAAAGAAACTTTCTATTGTGTTGTCGTCGTATAAAAGCTGACTCGCGTAAGTTGTCAGCATCACAGTATTTTCTTTACTTCCAAAGGAGCCACAATGGAACCGAATTTGAGCATTTGGGGGTAGAGATGCTGGCAAAGACGATAATTACTCCGCAGCAGTGGTATGAATGTCGGCCCACTGAAGAAATGGATAAGGAAAGTATCGAAAGCTCTCCATCCCAGTCATGCTCTGGACTAATGAACGATGTCAAGAATCCGGGGCAATTGGTTACATGCAACAACGGTTTGGGTGAAGATGGTTAACCCATGTGCGACCCAGCAGGTGCTGGAAAACTTGATATCTTAAAGAAATCTGCACGGTATTTGGCTGCTTCAATGTTATCAGGATACTTGATAAACCGATTGTAATGCTTTGCAATTGCTCTTGAAACTCCTGAAATGACTTTTGAAGTTGTCGGTTGTGACAATTCAGATAAATCGCCAATTACAAGTTGAAACGCCCCGGTAGCAAAAAAACGTATAACTGTTAAAAGTTGGAGCATTGGTGGAAGCTGCAGACCACTTTTAACAGGTTTTACCAGATGCCCTTTAATCCAAAATCCAAAATGTAAATGACAGTCTCCTTTCTCATGTGATACCGGTCGAAAAAATTTTCTACGTCGTATTCCTCCATTGGATTATTCCTGTCTTTCAATCTGTATGTAAGCAAGGATCGTAGTCGTTTTCGTATTTATAGACGTTCCTCAAAACTTGAGACATTTTGCAATGTAAACTCAAGTAGAAACCATATGAAGCAGCGATCAGTGGAAATCCAAAAACCAATGAGTTGGAATTTTTTCCAGCTGTGAGTGGGAGCAAAGGTTACCCAGGAGGTACCTTAGGAATCAGGTAACTTTTTCGTGAGGTTAAGATAAGGACGCGCTCTCCATAACGATTCAGAATGTGGATGAGTCAAGTCTCCCTTTAGAGATTAAGTTAAAGTCTACCTCAAACTCAACAATTTTTTATTGTTGAGAATATGAAAACTCGTGATCAGAGTCTCCACTCTCCCTTATCTCATCCTTTTTAGCCTTTCCGAATACGACTATTAGACTCTGATCTTGCACTTTCTCCTGCCATGTATTATTTATTGGGAGACTCGAATTCGGTCAGCAAAAAGTTTGTTAGAGATTTTCTTGGCGCGAGCAATAAATCTGAATACACGGAGCCCCGGCTGGATAATGTAATGAAAATGTAACACAAGTACAGAATTAAGCATATCGCTATCGTGCTGCAGGTCTTCCGATCAACGCCACGTGGGACTTTGTATCCCCGGTGGGACGGCACTGGGAAGTGATGGTGAACAAGAGTAGCTCTCTGCTGAGTATTTTCGAGCATACTCGAGTGGAATCAGATTTAGTTAATTCCGTCCAGTTGGAGTGGGATTCGAGACATGAAGGATTCCAGTGGTCTGAGTCTGAGTACAGAAAACGGCTGTTAAAATTGCGACAAGAAGGCAATTATGGTGTCGGATTTGGTGGCCAATCGAGTTGCAAACTTTCTAAAGAAGGATGAGGACAACAGGGATTTTGTTTTCGTGGGATAAGAAGTTTTGAGCGAGATTTTGATTGGATTTACTTTCCAGAATTTGAGGCAATTTGGCCCCCTTTTGTTAATTATTACTCTACTACTTTAGTGAATTGGTCTAGCTTTAAATTTTATTAGATACAATGTAGAGAGGTTTGTTAAAATTAGACAAGCTTCTACGCAACAAGAAAAATGCTACTTTAAATGTTAAGTTACAAATGGCTTGGATATGGAGATAAGCGATTGCTCGAAAAGTTGGGGATTTGAAATTACTTCAATATTCACTATCTACTTCGGAATCAATGCAAGCTTAGATTGCGAATATTAGGTATCTCTTGTATTCCGAAAAATTTAAATTGCAATCATAGAACAGACATTATATTATATTCATTGGGATATTCAAGCTATTTGGCAAATCCTATATTGCCTGACATGGCAATGGTGGGGAGTGGGGAATACCCGGGTTTTGCCCGGTTTCCCCATGGCATCGAAAACGGGTTTTTGTGGGTAAATGGGGAATATTAATATTTCGCCACAGTTGCATCAAGTCATCGAGAAAATGCGTCCCCGCGAAATTTATACTCTCCTTTTATTTATAAAAATGAGAGAGCAAGCGTTTATGTTGACATTTTGGTCACAATATTTGGATACAAATTGGTAGCTTCACTTAATGCTGGAACTGATTTTGACGCGTTGGACATGAGAAAGGGAGACTTCAATGTATTCGATTTGCACTGGTTCTACATAAAACATTCTGGAAACTTTGGATTGCGTTCATTGGTTTTCCATTTTTAAGTACCTCAGTCAAATAAAACCTTAATTGTTATTAAAAACTTAACCGTAATCGAACCTTCACGAATGCTATAAACTATCTAAGGATAGTTAATTAGTAAATGATTTGTAGTATTTACACGGGTTTTGTTTCATTCGAAATTTCTGGCTCTGACTTTTGTCACGACACAGTTTCGTAATGAAAGTATCACATACAAATTGACATAATTTACTCAAACATCTTCACTGCACAAATCAATGATGTCATGAAAGATGTCTTCCTGTTCCTTCCTCTTCTAATTTTACTGTGTCGAGACGGTCGTCAGTGCCAGTAAATAAAAAATGCAGGTTTTACTCAACTCTAAATAAGGGATGGATGATGTAGTTTCAACCTTCGTCGATTTTGGGGACAAAAATAGAGATTTATGAAGCTACCGGGATTTAATATCCGCTTTTAATTTCGATATAAGATATTACGGAAAATGTAAATAATTCTGTGGAGAAGAACTTAGTTGATGAAGAAGGTTGTGTGAGTTAAAGTATTGAGCCGAATCAAGTGTCAGGATCACATTGCTCCAATTATCAGCTCAGCCCAATGCGTCATTCAAACTGTGTGTATCTATAGCATCTCAAATTTACACCCATTAAAACCCACAAAAACCCACAAAAACATCCCATATTGCCTGACAAAGTTGTGGAGTAACTTGCGCATCACAAGTATACGGAGTATGGGTTAAAGTTATGACGAATCACAAGTATCTTATTGAGACGATATGGTTGATGGGTGTGTCTTATTTTGTAAAGTATTATTCTGCGAAGTGAATTGGTGTGGCTTTGAATTTTATCGGATATGAAATACAAGTAGGTACGCTATAAAGTTTGACAAACATTATACATAACATGAACAACACATGGCAGGTATGTAATACACTTAATTAAAATATGGAATAATTAATTGGTTCGAATGGAAGTGAGAGGTATAAGTCTTCATATTTTATTAGGACACCCCTTTGTAAGCTTTGCAAGACGCTATTAAAAGTGTTTGTTGCTGTTCTTGGTGTAATTAAAATCGAAATAATAAAATTCCACTTTTCACATTGCGCCTATCTGATGTTGAGAACTCAGGCTTATTCTCCCATTATCCATCGCTTCTTCTTGTTGCTCTTCTTCGTTTAAGGCAACCTTGGTCTTTGCAAAGGATTGCGACAACAAGGTTATATTATTGTCTCGTATGTGGTGGCGAATCAAGTTGCAAGCTTTCTAAAGAAGGGATTTTGGTTTCATGCGGAAATAAGTTTTGAGTGAGATTTTGATTGGATTCACTTTCAAGAATATACTTGAAGTATGTTCCTCCATCGTTCCTTATAAGATTGAGAGAAATTTCTGAGTCTGGGATTTGAGATTGGTGGAGTCGACGCACACTTGTTCATTTTTGGGTCGGCGAGCCACTGGCTCGCTAAACCACTGACCCGGCTTGCCGGGTCGGGTCGGCTCGGGTTTATGGCGTCCATGGGATTTGCCCGGGTCGGGTCGGCTTTATAGAGAACCAAGATTTTGCTTGGCTCGGGTCGGGTCGGCTAGCTAACTCAATTGCACAAGGTGTGCGAAGAATTTCAATATAATTTTTATGAAAAGTAGGTTGATAAGCATTAGTTTTGCTTTAATACATGCCAATATGTTAATATCTGGTACTTTCTTCCCAATTTTACGGCAAACATGCCAGATATTGTATTATTTGCCCCGGGTCGGGTCGGGTTTATACCGACCCAGGATTTTGCTTGGCTC
>JAQFZW010001251.1:0-30375 GCA_034687055.1 Heteromurus nitidus
GGGGAAAATTGATTGAACCTTGTGAAAGTTATAACTGAACAAAGTCTGACAAAGACTTCTGAAAACACCTTCGTATATCGGAAATGGGAAATGGAGTGCCAATCAACGTTCACATTTTCAAGTCCGTTCCTCTCTCTCCTCTTCCTTCACTTCATTCTCTCTCCCGTTATCATGATCGGGGTGAAGGCGATAGTACACTTTACCAAAGATTGTGGAGTGGATGATTGCGAGTTTTTCTTTTCCTCTCATTCTTTCTGTTCTCTGAGAGGTTTCCACCTCTCCATGCACATCGCTGAGGTGGTGGTGCAAAAGAGGATGTGCCTGTGTGTACTTACTTGGGGGTTCTAAGCAAAAACTGGGAAACCTTTAGTCATTAATTAACCGTCAGTGGTGGAGAGTTAGGTAAACATTTGCCCTTAGAAAATATAATAAAAAAGTTTTCCTTTTCTCCCTTTCACTCCGCCAGGATTACACATATCTTTCAGCTTTTTTCAACTGGCCATGGCCCTCGAAATTAAAGAGCTTCTCACGAAAGACAAAGAGAGAGAGAGAGAGAGAGAGAGCATAGGTTGGTGATGATAATGAGATGGAAAAGAAAAGGAGGAACAAAGGATAGCCGAAAAAATGTACTGAGAACGAGATCGGAGCACGTCAAGTATAAATACAAGGATTAAACGAACTCTGTTCTGGAAAATAAAAAAATAAATAAGTAGATTACGGCTGGTTTATACAAACAAGAAAAACGGGAGAATTATTCTGACTCCGGAAAAAGAAAGGAGGAAGTACATGCATAAATCACTTGGCTCCATAGGAAAAGAGATGTACAACTCTAGCTTCCAGACATTTTATTTTATTTTTAGCCAACGGCATAAAAAAGCAAGGTTGCTCGTGCAGTAGTAAAAATGCGATACTGGATCTAGTTTCCATTTTATGGAAACAAATTCAGCAATTTAAAAAGTTTAGCGTAAGTTGGTAGTTGTGCCGAACGAGTACAAATAGGACGAACGGATAGTTCAATTTGCAGAGTTTGATGAGGAAAATGTAAAAGAAAAGAAAGGAGATTGTGAAAGGAGGAGAAACATGCGACGAAACTTTCTCCATACAAAATATTAATAGAATGGAAGGTCTCCTGCGAAATGTGCACAAATATTCTGATGAATAAGTATGGAACAACAAAGGAGAAAGCATGTCTGAGCGACTTTTTCAGTCAAACTGAACAGAAAAATATTGAAATGAAGGCCTGATGGCTACAATACTACGCCTGGAAGGGAGAAAGTTATTGGTCTTGGTCCTACGGAGGAACAAAACTACATCCCACCGAATCAAATCGGTCCAAGTATATATTTAATCAAGAAAGAGCATTAGATATGGGTCTACCCACTCTCTTCTACTTCACATTCATAAATTGGGGCAAATAAAGCCACAATTTTAATTTGAAACACTTTATGTTTGGAAAGACCCTTCGAAGTCACGAAGCATATCAGGCGCATATTTGTAAGTATATCTTTATATTCGTCAGGTAAGATGACGTAAAAGAGACGTACACAGACAAGAAATCTTGTGTTATTATTGCACAGATACCTTTTATCTGAAATCCTCTTTATGTACTTCTTCAATGAGAATTTGTCCTGTTGCACATTTAACAATAATCCGCTCTCCCTTCATTCTAGTTAAAGTATCTTTCACTGCACTTTCTGGAAATAAATGTGCATGTGCGCCTCATGGACTCATGTAGACATTTATGAATATTACTTTTATAAGACATACTATTAAATGCACACCTACGTCAAATTTAGAATCACGTCATTCGGATCACAATCCCTGTACGTCGTCAGTAAAAAAAGTACACGTGTATTCTGAAACGAGTAGAAAAGCAGCAGAATCACGAGGACGTATGTTTCCACGTTTTCAAATAATGTGTAGAACCCAAGCAAGAGTACATCGTGCAACAAGAGTTCTCATTTTTCATTTCCGAGTTTCTTTTCGGTGAAAACTAAAACCTCCCTTTCTTGTGTAATATTATACCAAGAGGGTAACTAGAAGAAACTCAACTAGTTTTTTTACTACTGGAATCCTAGAGTGAATACCTGTGCCGTGCTTTTTTTACCTGCGTTTGTGGTTATTTTCGCTCATGTTTTCGTTCAAATTTCAATGCGAATCCCTACATCACCACGCCTCATGCAAGCCACAAGGAATAAAAATGTGGAAATTGTGGTGATATTATTATTACCTCCACCCAGTGTTCCAACCACATTGAAAATTTCCCTGATTAATCTCAATCCCAAGGATTAGGTAGACTAGTTGCCCAAAGTTTTTATTTCATTTGAGTTTTTTGGGTTACTCCTGCCGTGCTGTGATCTAGATCTCTGCATGTGACTCACGGGTGCAGCTCAACTTTACTTCAAATGTGATGTGGGCGTACGGAAAATTCATTTTCTCGGCTCAACTCAAACTTCTCGTTGAGAAAGTGTTCCTCTCTCTCGCTCTCTCGCTCGCTTGTGTCTCATAAAAGTAAAAGAGCTTCTTGTTTCAGAAGAGATCAAAAATGATCTGACGAGGAGATTTTATTTATGTAAGCATATTGCGAAGACCTATAGTACTCTATATACCATATTTCATGTCCCTATGCACCATAAAGACGACGCGCGATGACAGCTGACATGAACTCCGATGTGGATCAAATGAACATTTGATGATGCTGGGAAAATGCTGATGATATGCACTTCGTACGTGTATCGTCTTTCGAATAAAAAAGTATGTATTTCTAATAGTCAAGTACGCGATTCTCGTATTTCGCTCGATCTCTGGATGGATGATGCCTATGGCCCCGGAATCCGGACCATTCCAGCACTGATTGGCGCATATCCGCTAGATATCCTAACAAACTTTCTCAACTCTCCAATTCTCTCCCACTTTCGCTCGCTGTCAGTTATGCAAAAAGGGAAAAGGCAGATGATAACTGCCTTTCACACTTAACGAGTTGGGCACTATTGAGTTTCACAGAAAATGCGTGAGCATGTGACATGGAGATCATCATGTCTTCCTTCCAACTGTAATGACTTGATTATATGATGTACATCAGCAATGCATTTTCATATAAGCAAACTTTTCTGCAAGCCAAACCATTCCCCGTTTCCTTTTCGATTTTCTTCCAATTCCCCAAACTGTCAGCAGGTGACAGGTGGAAATGTTGTCAGTATGCCGAGCCGAATATGCGCTGCCATTAAAAAGTGCGGAATTAAAGAGTTGTATCTGTTCCCAATGGAAAAGGAGTAAACTTTATGCTCAGTTCTGAGAACATTGGTGGATTGGATCATTGGATGCGGATGCATGCTGCATTATTTCTTTGGCTACCTCACCATACCGCCGCCAACATCGATGCCTACATCTATTTTGTAATGGATTTGTGAAGTTCGCCAACAACACGAACCCGAACTTGCTATTAGACATACTCACGATCGAGCCAATTACATAGATCGTTCGTACAGAGCGGAAACTGACACTAGTCTTGGCTGGCAGTATGTGTCTAGTCTAGATTTTTGGTGGTGGTTGGCGGTGAAAGATAGGGCGGTGGTCGCTTCTCTCTCTCTCCCAAAACTACCCTCTCTTTCTCTCTCTGCGTTCTCGCCATGAAAAATACTCGCGCAATATGAAAGTACACATTATCCACTTGTATTATTTGTGTATAGAAAGAACATAGTAAAGTCCATTCTAGCGATAACCCTTTTCTCCTTCATTCATTGCTTTTCCACCCACACTCGTCCTCTCTCCTCACTACCAACTGAACGCTGCTACAAAAAAGGGGACGTGGTGAATGGGCGCTGCCAAGAGAAAAGAGCATAAAAACTAGTGATGCGAAAACTTTAACTTTGTTCCCTTTTCCGTGTCCCAGTCCATCGCTTCCAGCCTTTTGGAGCAGGAGCTCCTACGGCAAAAATTATTCTGGATCAATCTGGTTACTCCGTATATAAAGATAGATACATTTGATACATAGAGAGGTCCATGGGATACACACGTCCTCCATACAACTTGTATACCTGCTCTTCCTCTTCAACTTCTTTGTGCAGCCCTATAAACTTGTGCATGGCAGTATAATCGTCACGTCAGGCGACAGACCGACTATATCTCCAAACAAACACACAAGACAATCTATTACAAGTGCTCGCCCGATAGAATATCTCTATACGGCCAAATGGCATATTCTAGCAATTCCGTTAACTTTGCTTTCTTCTCGATACATACTTTCACTTTTCTTATGACATTAAATTACTGCCCTGAGGAGCACAACCATTTCAGCACAAAGTTAGGCTTGAAACTCTCGTGGAAACATATGAACCATAACTTTTCTTCATCTTCTGGAAAGAAAGGGGGAATATAGCGATTTAGCCACATTTTATCGTAATAACATTACACATTACTTTCTCCAGTTGATCTTCTCGGAGTTGATGTAGGTACGGTAGAACCACCCTAGTCAGTATATCGAGTCCACTTAAGCTGCTCTAATTATAAGATTTCTTTGTATAGAAGAGAACAGTCAAGGTGAGCATACAACAAAATATCGGCGGAAAAAAGAGGAAGCTGAGTCTACCCTCTGATTAGATTTTCCCTTTTCTTCTGCGTCTGCCGTGAAGGTAAAAACTGCGTAGCTTCCAGCTATTTATTAATCTTGTAAGTATCACGTAGAATCAGAGAAGCACACATGAACATAGTGACCTCATCCACTACATTTATATTACATTTCAGCTCATCGTCATAAACGTATAGACAGGGACCAATAACCGATTTAATCCCCCATTTTCAACGGTTTTTTTTTCATTCGAGGTTATCAGGAGAAAGAAACGGCAATGGTCATATGGAATGAGAGAATGACACACATTAGCTGTTATGACCATGTTATTTGCTCATCGTGACAATCTGCTGTTCCTGACCCTTTTTCCTACTTTTTTTTGTTGATTTTCCGGTAGTTTTGTGGTATATTTGTCTTCGCTGACTCTGACTATGTATCTTTTCGAGGATTACAACCCCAATGACACAAGGGTTAAATAAGTTTTCTCGCAGAATACAATGTTGTTATTGCTTATTTCGTGTTTGTCTTAACTTTTCACTTGCTTGTCTACAAGATTATCATATTTTCTTTGGGGCAGGTTTGTTTGGACTAAATCCTTGAAGAAGTAAACCTTTTCCCAGATTTCCACAGAGAAAGCGTGCATGTCATGAACACAAAAGACTCTGAATACAACAAGTGCAGGGTTTTCTCCTTCTCTCCTTATTCTTATCTTTTATTTTCCTTTCTTTGTGTGTGGTTCTCCTCAGAAAACAAACTCCGCCTTGGTAGGTGTGTAGGTACTTATCTGCCCTTCTTATTTCTTATTATATTGCGTACTACTACATTTTGTTGGTCTTTGCACGGAATTGAGCATATATTTTGCAACTTTTTTCCTGTTGGAGGAAGATCATCCCATCCAAAATGAAGATAGCTGCAAACGCTATAGCGAATAGGGTGAAAGCTTACTTTGTTTAGATTGCATCAGGATAGGATGAGTCTTTGTTGCTCAAGGGAGGCTGAGCAGATGCTGTGTACGCTGTCATGTCACAGCACAGATTTTTTTTTCCGGATACAAACAAGCGAAAATCCTTGTGCCAATGCAGCGCAATGCTGGAGAATATTATGTGATAAGGAGGAGAGGATGAAGGGAAAGAAGCATGCCACCGACGAACCTTCCTTTATTCTATAAAACTTCATTTTTTTCCTTTTCAGAACAAAAATGTGCACCATATGTGTTCGTGTGCGTACTTCCTGTATTTGCTTCAAGCTTCACAAAAAATCAACCTAGTCAGCAGTGGGGAAGAGGGAAGGAGGATTGTGTAGGATGCGATGTAGTGAGCCTTTTTTGAGTGAGTGACTGGCTAAACACAACACATGACTTAATCTGATTGACTGGAGACTTAACTTATTCCTTCCACTCCCACAGCCGAAACACGAACCTGGCCTGGACCATAATCTCACTTGAACTTTTTCCAGGGAGAATGCATTCATACAGAAATGGGATATATAACGCTGAAGGCGCATACGTTCATATTCACTAACAATACTTGGCTTTCCTTGGACAATTCATGGGTTTTGTTGTAAACAAGGGTGCTCGAGGCGTGTCCTTTGCTCCCATAATGAAGCAACGATGTGAACAACAACACACATGCATATATTGTATAGGTGCTTTGGAATACGACGGGGTGTGTGAGATGGAAAACTTATTGTGACAAATTGCCAACACCGAGGTACACACTGTGTTATGTGGGTAATGGAAAAGAAATGTATTAAGAAGTACTTGATTTACCTGTCAGTTTCTCTAGTTCCTCTTCCGAAGAATGCTGTACGAATTGATCAATGGTCACCAGGCGTCAATCCCTCCGCCCAAGACTTCCTTGTCGCTTGTATGCTTCCATCCAGTGTGCAGAGTTGTGCACACGTTGCAGTTGTTTCATATTTTTAGAGCTCATGATTTAGTTGCTTTTCCAAAAAGTGTGCATTTCCTTCTTCTTCTTCTTCTAATTATTGTTGTCTCTAAAAGATTGTACAAGATATTGTGCAGCCGGTTTCTTCTCATCCTAATTTTGAATATCAGTCGAGTAAGTGTAGTGTTTCGTGATCAATCTAAAAAACAATCTTCTCGCTCAGTCCGTCCATATTTGATTTAGATCATATTTCCTCCCGTCAAGAAGACAATACATTTTTGTGTGACAATATTCGCGCAGAAAGGAGCATTATTTTGGTAGTAAACGAGAGTGTGTTGTTGTTGTTGTTGTTGCAATCACTTGTCATCTTGCTCTTGAGAAAAATATGAGAAGTGAAGAATGTTTGACGAGATTCTGATTTATTTCTCTGATCTGCCTCCTTTTACACGTATGACTGCATGTTGTCTTTCTTCGGGAAGAGGAAAACACACTGAATCGTTTCCTTAAAAGCGTCTCGGAAGTCTCGATTGAAGTAGGCTGGAAATTCAAGAAAATAATGTTTATATTTAGACGACTTTAGGCATACTACAGCATTAATAGTATTACTGACGATAAGTACATATTAATGTGTTACCGTAAATAATAGGATTGAGTGTTGAGTTAAAGTATCCAATCCAGAACATGGTCTGCACCAGCCACTCAGGATTCTGGCAAGAATTGCCACACAGTGCGGACACCATGTACCACGTGAAGAAGGGTACCCAACAGGCGACAAAAGTGCCCATGATGATACCTGTAACCAAATTTTCCAAAATCAAAATTTTAAATTTAATTTCTTGTGACGACAAATCACACGTAGCATGCAGTCATATCTCTCCGGAAAATGATCAGACCATTATTAAATAAACAGCAAAACATTCTGAAATAATGCTAACAGCTTTGTTACAGGCTCCCAATGTTAAATGATACAAGCCATGATGAGCATGATTATGTGATCGTCAAGCTAGCAAACTGGGACTAATGATCATTGATCCAGCTTGAGCTGCTGATGTTGCACATAATTCTAACCATCGTCTCTCGTTGACAAAGTCATTAAGTATCGACCGAGTCACATTGAAAGAAACAAGCTATAGGCATCAAGACAAACTTGATTTGTAAGGATTCTCCCCTTTAGTTGCTCACGTTGCTATTTTTGCACATCCAACTCTTCCTTTTTCTTAAAATGATTGACATAAAACATGTCAGAATCCTTGACACATGACGGAAAAAAGGAGAGATGACAACTCCTCAATTCGAAAAGCACTAGGAATTTTGTGCAAGCTTTTAGTTTCAAGATTCAAGGCGAAATCCGGGTGAAAAAATGTGTTGTTATATTGCATCATATTATCTTCGTCTCATTTGCTGTCGCCCATTAAAAGTTTAAATGAGAGTGGTGATGACTGGGAGGATGGAGAGAGAAAGCAAAATTGAGAATGAGTGGAAAAATAGGCGCACATCGTCTTCCCCTTCTATTCCCTTTTATGGCATCCGTTTGAAGCGGTATAAAGCACTCATGGGTGGAGATACGTGAAAGGTCACGAAGACAAAGTATTTATATGTCTAATATGGACCAAAGGAGGTTGTACATGCACAGCGCGTGTGGACCACCATTCCATAATAACCCTCCGCCTGTCTGTCTCCATCCGCCCGTAGAAAAGGATTATTATGACATGCTCCATTTCCCCTTCACATTAAACCGTTAATCTAATAGCCTTGCACGAGCAGGAGGATGGATACCAGTGCAAAAATATTTGCGAAACGAGGGGAAACGTTTGCTGGGAATGTTTTTGATTTCCAAATTCACACTTCCCTTTCGAATCTTTTTAAACTGAACTCGAGGATATTTGAAAGAGAGGGAAAGGTGATGTGATCATAAAGAAAGTGTGAGGTAGGTGGAAAGAGTTGCCATGCTCTGTCCTCGTCCTGCGGGAGTTTTCCCAATCCAAGCTAAAGAAAAGAATGAGGGAAAGAAGGCGCAGTACTAACGACGAAGAACAACAAGCAATTTCAATAGAAACTCACAAAATACAACGAGATCTCAACAAGGCCTTCCTTTTCCTGTTCCGCTTTTTATTTGAATTTACGAGACAGTGAAAGTGGGAATGGAATCAGAAGGATCTGCCCTGCTCCAGGAAAGGGTATAACAAGTTTCACACGAGAGGACAAGAAAGAATACACTGCTTCCCTACGTGTGCACGTTGTTAGTATACTTTATAATGATACTTTATTGTCATTCTTACATAAAAAGAATACCTTCATCGCATTTCCTCTTTTTCTTTTATTTGCTCACGCCTCACGCTACCTCTCTTTCTGATCTGCCTCTTTGTTTATCGACAATTTAAGACAATAAAATAATACAGCGGGTGAGGCAGGCAACTCACAAATCTCCTCAAGAAAAAAATAGTCAAATAAAACAATGTCGAGTGACAGAAACACAACTAGAACAAAGGCATACATCCAAAGGTTTGTTTGCTCTTGTAATATATTATTCCGAAACGAAACAAACGTTCAAGGTTCAAATAGGTCTCAATTGAAAATGTAAATATGGCTGGGGAAAGATAGAAAAGTTGGAAAGAAAGAGAAAACTCAACTCCATTTTTTACCATGTGTAATGCTGACAACTCTGTAAATATACTTTGAAATAATAAGAGAGGGTAGCATGATGATGATGATGATCCGTATCGAAGAAGAAAAGAAAATGGCTGATCCTATCTCTTATTCTCCTCCTTTTTACGGAGCAAAATGCCAATTTCCTCGTTTTCCTCGCGAAAATGCTACCATCGCTGACTTTTACTAAGGAGTTTCCTCATTCTCCCACAAAAAGGGAACAATGAAGTTGTATATATCCTAAAGGTGGATGCCATACCATATAAGTCGTCAGATATATAACAAGTGTGTAAATGTACACTTTTCCCGAGTAAATAATATGGGGACGAGTCTCCGTCAGATAGTGACGGGCCATTGATTTCGTGACATTTGAATTAGACATTAGCTTCCCCACAAAAAAAGTAAAAAAAAAACTACCTTCGGAGGAAATGAAGTATCAAGTATGAGTAACAGTTTCGCGTAATCTCTACAAACAAAGTTCGCAGTCTACACACACACACACACTTTTCCACGGAAGTTTTAGACACAAAAATTGTGGGAAGCAGGATCTGAGTCACAATCTGCAAATACATGTATAATTGAAAGAATTATATATGTTCCGCAGGTAAGTATAGTTCTGCGTGGGAAAAGAAATTTCGTAGCGAGAATGTGGGAGTTGAAAATGCGTAAACAAAATCATAGATAGGGAATGTAAACATGGGGAAAGCACGTACATGACTTTACAAAATGAATTGTTTTTTTATCTGTCACACGATTCTGCTCAAAATCATTGTAAGAAAAGATCTCTCTTGCTCCCGCACTCCATTCTAGATTTTATTTCAGCAGGAGAATTATGTTTTCCTGTGGAATGTCATTTTTTGAATTTTGGAAAAATAAGGAAAACTATGTTGTACTTTTATGCGTCGCTCGCATTTCAACTTGCTAGTCAAAAGAACGTCCTTAAAAGCATGTACAGACGACCTCGTTTCAATGATTAATTAGGTATATTGTGTACGAATCGTGTTGATCATTTGATGAATGTATTACTTGGGAAGCTGCTATATGCATACACTTTAGACTTAATCCATATTTATTTTTTGAAGAATGCCTATCCGAAATGGAGACACTTAATCCCTGAGGCACATATCACACACATCGTATGAAAAAGGAGGAAAGGGAACATTTGATACTCTTGTAAGCAATACATCTTATTTGGAATGCACACCTTTGAATATTGTCTCTTGCATCTACGGGCGTGTGCATTCGTGAAGTAAACTTTCTTTAGAAAGATGTTGGCACAGAAAGGAAACATTCATCTCTTTTTTGTGCCTTTTCAAAGAGTAGAGGGGATCATTTCTCACTCGTCTCTTTCGAATATGGAGGAAACCTGAACGCCAGAGGGGGATACAAGGGAAAGGGATATATCAAAGACGCGCTTAACATGATACATAGTTATACATAATATTTACTTATCCTTTGCTTTTCCTTTGGCAAACAATATATATCCCGACATCAACTCGACACATTTGAGAGCGCAGTGGGATCCAAACTTGGGAGAAAGCTGAGAATCGGAGAATGTACGCAATACGTATACGCTCCCCTTTTTTGTCAATTTACCAAATAAAAAGATATAGATGGAGCTGATTTTTCATCTCCATCATCCACCCACACATTTTCCATATTTCTTTTTCGTGTCTCCGTACATGTAGCACTGAAACGCATTGTGATCAGAGTTTCTTGGACTTTTTTCTGGGAAATGTCTCAATTTTTAGTTTGATCAGAGAAAGGATGCGAAATTGAAAGGTAAATAAGTTTCTTTTCACCACGTTTCTTTACTTTTGACTTTCACCTGAACAACTTTCACGAATCACAATCCGACAGTGGCCAGAGAAATGTGAACATGGACAAGGGGGTATATATTTGTTGCATTGAAAAATTTGTACCTGAATTTGAATTGTCAAATGTGAGCTATCATATGTGAAACAATATACACTTGTCTTCTGAAATGGATATTGATAATCTGACATAGGATACCATTTTTAATCTTGTTCGGCGAATTTAGTTTTATAAGAATGTGTATTTGTTTCGCAACACATTTGTCCAGGGGCGATTCAAGCGTTGTAAATCCCCGAAAGGTGACCGTATGCTCAACAAAACCTAAACACATTCTCAAGTTCTCTATTCCAAAGCGTACATCACTCCAGGGACAGCTCACTTTACGCAACAAAGGAATCTTGCCAAGGGTAATAATAAAGTATCACATCACAGTCCTCCTTTCACCGCCGATGAGCAACTTTGGAATGGTCGATATTGATACGACGATACCACAACGAAAAAGTAATAATAACGGCTGGATGAGGGCAGAATGTGAAATGCGTATCTACTAATAAAAAAGAACAGCGATCTTTCCGGGAAAATAGTAAGATCAAATAGTAAGTCGGCACATTTCTTCATATTTATGGGAGGATTGTGTACTTATAACTTATCTCCATCCAGAAAGCCTTTTCATGAGAAAATACGTAACAGAATCTCCAGAATAAACCGCTGTCTAGACAGACAATGTGCATTACAATTGCTCCTATATAGATTTATCATAGTTTTTGGGTATGAAATTGACTTGGCTTGTTGCTATTTTTCGATTTCCTGTAATAATCCCACTCCCACGACTTCCACCACAAACTATTGTTGAGGGATTTACCTCACAAAACAAAACACGGACGGCAGAGGAGAGGAGAAGAAATTCAAATCGAGTGTGTTCCATATATTTTGAATATTTTTGGACACAGTCAGTGTCGTACATATGATTAAATACATGTGAGATGTTCTAGGAGCACCCTATTAATAAAATTAACGATTTTGACTTATTGCGCTTTATGGTACGTTTAAACGGCGATCTGATTTCAAAATCGATAAACACTGGCTCGAAACACGGAACAGATGGAAAGTAAGTTGTTCAAATGAAAGAATACTGGTTTGGGATGACAGTTGACACGATGAATGCACAAAGGCTAGCAAACAGACTCGAATATAATGTTTGTAATTGCAAGTTCCTTTCTTGCTACACGGTTTACCACTTTCCGTTCAAAGGAAATGAGTGCTTTGAGTAATATAAACTTTCATGGTTTGAAACTTTGAGCTGGCATTATTATTGCATAAAACAAATAAAAGGAAATGCTTGAACAATTTCCTCTCCTTTTTTGAGTGTCGTATACAAAATGCTTTTTGTCTTCAAGTATTTCTTCCCATCTGATCATTTTCACAGAGATGCAACAAACAATTACATTTGGATCAACGAGTATTTCACATGAAACAAGTGAAAGTCTTGAAAGGCTTACCCAACGTTCTCGCAGCTTTATGTTCATGCTTCCATCTCTGCTGTGATTTGTTGTCGCAAACAGCCGTCGACGTTGAACCTGTTGGCACACAAAACAGAACAAAAATTTTATTTTACAATATAACAGCACTCATTTTTAGGAAGAAACACATATCATCATCATCATCATCATATCCGTCTCAAATTGTAATATAATTCACATTTTAGCTCAAGTCGTGGGTAGTATTCCAAAAGCAGCTTAATATCTATTTACGTTTCCCTTGCTCAAGCACATATCTCCAGCTTGACTGAAAGAATTCTTGTGTATCTGCGAGTATTTTCCGAAACCCTTTTCAATTCATGTTTCCAGGAATCCTGCCTCTGTTTAATGCGTTTCTTGAAAATGCCAGCAGCTTTAAACCGAGTTTGAAAATGAATTGGATGGATGGAAAACTGCTTTACGTTATGAAAATTGCCTAGTAATTTGGGCGACCGTCACTTGTGCGGTCTCTTCGTTTTTATATTAGAACGCAGTTGATAAACACAGGTATTTATTATTTATCCATAGGACCACATCAAGGGTGCGGGCGGAACGTAGAATACGTACATGTTCCTTGAAAGTCTATAAAGATAGGAGTTTTTATTATTATTCCGAGTGTAGCTTGGAGAGAAAGCCTATATAAGCCAAGGTAGGAGAGCAAACTCCTTTCATTCCAAGTTCCACATTTTCCTCCCAATTATTAGGAATCCATCGCCGTGCCCGGGATGGAAACGGAATGAATTGTGGGATCAAGTAATAATATCATATGCCACATGCATGATATCGTGTGCACACCGTCTGCATACCTCTCCCCGTATGCTTTCGGGAATAGGAGACATTATTTTCTTTTTCTGGAATGAAAACGACGACATAGCTGTCACTCTGTCTGAAGGGAAAAACTTGTTTCTCCTGAGAATTTATGGTGAAAATGACTCGTGTGGAAGGGGAAAGGTGTATTTCGCGTACGCACCAAGCAGCCGTGGTGTGGAACACCTGACTCGACTCCAACTCCAACTCAGCGTAGAAACTAGATTCTCTCCACGAGAATGCAAATATTGGTGGGGAAGAGACAACTGGAAAATAACTTCTCCATCATTTCCTCTCGAGTGAGTGAAATGGCTTTCCCCGAAATGGAAATGTTTATAAAAAACATGGTTTCCCTCTTGACTTGACAAAGTCAGAGTTGAGTCTTTTAGCGGGGAGCGGGTGTACTCGAGACAGCAGGTTTTGATCGGGTAAACAAGATACGGAGCAGGACAAGAGTGGAGAGCTCCTTATATTACTTTTTGGGAAGGAAATTCCATTTTCAAGTGCGGCTCACGCAACCACAACAAAGGAGTAGTGAAATAGACACCCACGTCGCGGGCTACAGCAGCAGCAGAAGAGAAAGCACATATATTATTATGCGGAAGGAGTTGAAACGTAAATCCATGAAACTAATATTACCGAATTGTTGAGTGTTTGTTGTTGACTTTCCCAGCAAATTGCGTACTCCAAAACAACATTAAGATAAATATGACACAAAGACTACTTTTATCATCTTGATAACAACTTTCTTTTCTTGTCACGGGCAAGAGAGAGGAGGAGAGATATGCTTCTGGACTGCACAACTCACAAGAAAAGAATTTTATGCAGGAAAAGAGTCAAAATAGTATTATTGTGCTTGTGTGACCGACCTCTCTCACAATGTTCTTTTCCTATAGTCCTTCCAACAACAAAAAACCGACTGGACTCCAAATGTCCTTTATCTGCTACAGCTTATTTTTTACCGGACAACAATGTCTGCAGCCATGCCAGAAGCCCCCTTTTCCTCCTTCAATTGAATAGAAAATACTAAAAACGTATGGAGTTTTTAGCTTTCGCTGAAGTATTTCCTGTGGTAAGCATATGTGCCTACCTCTTTATAAGTAGCATTTTGTGCGCTAACAATAGACATTTTGCTCGAGCATCATTAGTGGCCTGTTCGCTGTACAGCATACCTTCACAAAGTTAAAAATGCCAACAAGATGGAGGGGAAAGAGGCGTTAATTACAGGGAGACCGGAGCGTGGGAACACATCTTCATTATCAATAATCCATACATTTATCACATCTATTCATCCCCTCACTGACAGGATTTTGACAATGAACTCAACTCTTTTTGGACTTGCTCTCTCCACACGCGCGTTGGTGAATAAACAGGTTGTCCTTTCTATTCCCACACACATGTTACATGTATTGTAGGGACTCCCTCGCGCTGTGTGTATGTGTGCGTGTGCTTCTCAGCTACCTTGTTTGCTCGAATGGTGAAAAATGACAGGCGGCTCATTGTGTGGCTAATGGCTTTTTATTCACGTTGTATTCACTCCAGCCTTCTCTTCCCTGCCTTGTTCTTATATGCCCTTTCTATCCCTTCGTCTTTCCTGTCACACTCATATCTCTCCTTAAGGATTCCACTTTCTCCATAATGTTCCCTGAATGAGGTCCCAGCGGGCTCCACTACAACTATTACTCCCTGAAAGAGCAAACAACGAACTACGAGAGAGAGAGAAGGCACAGGAAAACAAGTGAGAGAGAGAGGCATACCTCGCTCACGCGTTTTTGTACTATTCACTTCCACTTTGGGAGTGGAGGGGGACTATACCGCTTTACGACGAAAAAGACCACAGAGCTTCCTCTTTTTTAAGAAGCGAGAAAAATGAAAAGTTTCTTTCCATCCTTTCGCGAAGCCACTTTCCCCTTTTCTTTTTCTTCGCTTTCTCTCTAATCAACCCAATGAGCCAGAACCAAGTAGTAAAAAGGGAACAGAGTAAACGAGAGAAAGTCGAGTTCAAACGAGTGAAACGACGAACACGCAGAGAATGGTGATGATGATGACGATGACGGTAGGGTTATTGAGACAGCGGCCTGATGGAATGAGATGAAGCCAAGACAAGAGAAGAGGGTAAGCAGAAAAAGTGAAGGCCAAAAATTGAGAAAGAATGAGAGAGAGAGAGAGAGAGCTTTATCTTGGAAAGCTTCATCTGTGGGAAAAAGTCATGGGAAAAATGGGAAGGAGATTTTTTACTTGCAAACTGTTAGCTTTCTCCAAGAAAGAGAGGGGGGTTTAGATATAGTAATGTAGAAGAGAGTGAGAGAGGAAAGTATGTAATCATATGAAAGAATCGTGAAAAAATAAGCGATAGAGGTCTTTTAAGACACTACTTTAGGCAACGCATATATACGTTATTAGTGAATGGGGAAATGGTGGCCATTCTGAACAAGCTCATTTACTTCCCTGACACTTTATCGGACAGATCCAATAACTTTTTAAAGGGAATAAGGAGGTTGAATTCCACAACGTGCTTAAGTTGAGGAGGGATTGATATACGCCTTCCCGAAATAGACCTCGCTCCAGAGGTGTTGTATTAATAGGCTTCTCCAGCTCCGACTTCCCTTAACGAGAATGAAAGAGGCTTTTGCCTTTATAACTTAATGATACAAAAAATGTGCGCAAGGAGCTCCACCTGACACAATGAGACAGCTACGGGAGAAGATAGCATTCCAGCGGTGTGGTACACACCTCGTTCATAAATTTTTCTCCCCTCCTTCAACGGAAAGTACACTTATAAGTACGTGGCGTGGGCACGTATTTTGGTCTGTCAGATTCGCTTACAAAGCTTCACCCTCGAAACATGTGACGGTCCATGTGACGGTATCATGTTACCTTGTTAGAGGGGAGCTGTATGATGTGCACTTACGCAAGCATGATATATGCATACATTCGACTCTTTCGGAAAAGTATACACTTTTCACTTTCAGTGTCCCCGTCCGCCACTGCACAGATTCAAGCACACGTACATGTCTACCTCTAAAATAATGTTAAAAAGCGGAATTTGTTACTGGATCAACCGCTTGAACATAGATATGTCTGCATAATTGATCATGTGGTTAATTTTTTATTATCCTCGTCACTCATCGTCTGTGAGAACTTAAAAAAATGAAATCGATATGAGGGAACTGAACAAAGGATATTTTCAAGTGGAATGGCATTCGTCGGAATTTTTATTTTTATTCTTACACTTTACGTCAACAATGAGGTCAGATTGGAATAAATAAAAGGACAAAAGAAGCAGAATGATGGAACATGAATTTTGCATGCAACGGTTTCGTATGATTTAGGAGCGTAAATCCCATTTCAATAATTGGAAGGAACCAAGCGAACTTCTTTTGGAAACGAAACAAAAGTATCGCCCCCACGATTGGAGTAAACAAGTATAAGGTTCTAATTCTAATACCTAATGACGTCTTTTTGGTAAGAAAAAGCAAGCGCTAGATGAAAAATTGCTACAAAATTGGCACTGACTTGGGACCTTCGAAATGACAGTGCCATTTACCTTTCCCTTTCCTTGCTCCTACTTTGTCTCCCGTTTTGTCTTTGTCACGTTACTTTCTGTAAGGTGGGTGGCATGCCTCTGCTCACTTGGCTGCCAACTTTCTTAAAGTATTACCGATTTTTAGACTCTGAATGAAAATTATAAATCAGGTATCTTTACACATATTCTTTCTTTCAAGTTGTCTAGACTGGAGACGTAATTTAATTTGTCTCAGTCAGGGTGTACTTCGATTGTCCAATCCTTCATGAAAGGTGTGACTTGGTGACGTCACGGCCACGAATTTGAATTGACACTGTACTTTTCCTATCCTCACCGTGTGAACCTTCAAAACGCACTGATTGCAGAGATTTATTACATTTTCAATTGAATAACAATAATGCATTCAAGTTCGTATGCATCTATTTCCAACAACCCGAAAGAAATTATCTCACATCCAGCTGGTGGATGTAGTTATAAAGAACAAGTAAAGCCTATGAATAATCATTTTTGTGAAAAAAGGATTCAACCCTAAATCCTATAGTTTGTTTCGGAAAAAAGTTTCGTTTGAAGAGCTCGCTTTCTTTTCTGATTGTGACTTTTACAAGTGCACAAAAGGAAGAGAAAGATAAAGGGAGGAACTTTCTCCACGAAAAGTATTATGAGCTAAAGGA
Organism: Heteromurus nitidus; assembly: GCA_034687055.1. Classification (NCBI taxonomy): domain Eukaryota; kingdom Metazoa; phylum Arthropoda; class Collembola; order Entomobryomorpha; family Entomobryidae; genus Heteromurus; species Heteromurus nitidus. The sequence continues at coordinate 17,436 of JAQFZW010001251.1, forward strand.
GATTAGCAATAGAAAGTTCTTTTTAAATCATACTTTCATTTTTATGTAAAAAAAATGCTTTGCATACTAAACTATTCTCTACTTCGCCAATCTTCGTTTAAAGTACGCTAACTTCGAGCTCCGCTAGCTTCGAAGGATAAGAAATATGAAAGACTGATAAAAATTCTGAAAGCGTCGTGCGCAGGTTTCTGAATTAGAACAATTGTGTGCTTTCTAAAACTTCTAAACTACATACTTACGACATTTTGTTTTTCCAATTGTGTAAAGAGTGGAAAGTGAAACTGCTCAAGGTTTTTATTTGATCATTGAAACACTTAAATGAATCCTACAACATAGCTGGTGCATTCAAACAATTATAATTGGTATTATATGAGTACATATGTGCGCTTTGATGCATCAAAAAGGTCTCTCAAATAAGTAAAATAATCAAAAATAATTCTTCACCTTTCCTCATGACAAAGACGAAAGTTGACGACGCGATGAATCACGATTTGATCAACCCACGCAGAACTGCTTGAAAGATTCAAACACAATTCGGCGTAAGCCTAGCAATCTAACTTATTGCGAAAAGAGCTCGCTTTCAAACAAGTCACATCACGTGGCAAGCAAAAGAAATTCAGGAGAAGCCTTTCTCTCTCTCTCTCTCTCTCTCTCTCTCTCCCTCTCCCATCGTGTCCTTGTCAGAGTAATCAAGTTGCATTTGCGGATGAAGCACGATGCAAGAAGATGTCGGGAAAGGAACGAAGAGCCCTTGAAATGAGGATGGTCTCTAGAGAATTTTTCACTCGAAAGTTTTTTGAGCTCACCTCCTCCTCAAGTACGCAAACGAATATATAAATATACGTGACTCGCAAGTGCGTCTTACAAGTCTGCAAATCTCATATGGCAAATGACGCAACTGCATTCCTATTGCAAACAGTCAATGATTTTCTTAAAGTTGTTCAACAAAAACTTTGTTCTAGAGTAAAAGTAATAATATTTTTGAAGTTCAACTGTTAAGACGTAGTTTGTATTAATCGTACGTCAAGGTATCTTTAAAAATTTAGCCACCGGAAAGACATAAGGGAGCAGTGTAATAATTAAGGGATAGAATAGAGGTTATTGATGAAAGCCACATAACATTCGTGCCTACGTCAATGTGAAAGATACATGAAATTTCCTTGCAAAATTACGGAATAAAATGTAAAACTAAACGTCAAGAATGAATCACTAATTATGGACAGCTTTCCCCTTGGCTGTACACACTTTATCAACAATCCAGCTAGGCAACCTTCTCCTTCCTTTTTCCGTCATTTTCTTTCGTCATTTCGTCGTCATTCTCGCTCAAATGAACAGCCTCGTCTATATCCACCCACACAGTTTTGTTATAAGAATCATGTGAGTCCCTCGTGTACACTGAGAAGATTGCAAGAAATTGGATATAACTAACGAATTAGGTCCCAGGATACACGGAATCAATGGAGGGAGAGAAACAAGCTTATATGATTATGAAAAGCAGTTCGTTCCCCCAACGAAAACCAGCCAAGCGTGGTATAAACATACTACCAAAATCCTTTTGGCTTGTTGATTTTCAAAATCCCAACTAGAACGGGTTCCTCATATTCCATTCCCCGTAACAATGAATGCCACTGTCACTCAGCTCCTATAATCATCATATTTATTTCCTTTTTGCGTCATATCTTCCTCGTCTCTGCTCAGAAGGAAAAAATTCGATGCAAAAAATGTACCTCCAATTCAGGAAGAAAAAGGTTCCTTTGAAAAGAGGAGACAGCAGAAAGTTTTTTGTGGGAGAATGCATACAAAAGACGCAATCCAATGCACACACACAAAAAACCCGTGGAGAAGGTAAGCGTATAGAGGATCCTCTTGCTGATTTTTTTCTTCTTCTTCCAAGCGCAACTAGAAGAAAGTTTTTGCAATTGTTGGCATGTTTGATGTTTGGAATGCTAAGTTTGGGAAGAGCAGGGTAGCCCATATTCCAAATTTTGAGTTGGCAAAAAGGCAGAACGAAAATGGAGCCCGAGGAAATAGGGCCCGCCATTCTAACTTGATACACTACGAAGTATAGTTAATTTTCTGTATACAGCATTTTAGCTTTTCCTCTCTCCACGAAGAAAGGGAAAGTGGAGAAAGCACTGTCCGCTGGGATCCCACGTTTCCTCCTTTTATTCCTTTACGATCTTGTGAGCTGAGAGGAGGAGAAAGGGAAAGGAATATGGGAATCTTCCTTCTTTCTTTTCTCCGACTGATCAAACAGGATCTAATAATTCCCTGGATTCAACCATCCGGATATTCTCTGCGAAAATAAGTCGCTCTCCATTCTGCCCTGAAACCGATCGTTATTCTCCGTCGTAAATGCTTTGTGATGGTGAAAATCCCGCGTGAACATAAAACGCAAGCAATGTGTATGATACCATCATCCTTCTCCCTCATATCGTCGTCATCATATTCCATTTCGATTATTGCTAATATCGTATACCTAAACTCCAATCAGCTTTCCCTTTATTTCATAAAAAAAGACTTTCCTCTCTTTCTTGCCGAAAGTTGAGACATAAGATGTTCAGGGTAAACACACGAAGCTTGAGCGGAAATTTAGTGCAATATTCTTTCTCTTTTATGTCTACAGTCACCCATTTAACCCACTAATCAAAAAGTCTCGTCATCAAAAATATTTATTTAGTTGAACAAACTTCCTTTCATTTTCGCTAAACACGTGTGAATCCTTTTCGTCAACTCAGCTTAATTTGAACTTGAGCCTTGTGCTGCAAACAGATAAATGTATGGATGGCCCAAATACATGCTATATGCATCAAAAAGCCATTATACAATTTTTACACAATAGAAACCATAAATTTACGAAGAATCTCGCTCTAATTTATTCATTCATTTCTACTTGCGAAATCAATAAAACTGTAGCGATTACTTTCTTGCGTAATTAGCAGCAAGGCCACGACATCCCGAAAGCTTATCAAAATACCCTTGAGAAGCACCTTTCTAAGCCCGTTGTTTTCTAAGCCCGCTTGTTAAGTATGTTTACATAAAATGGGTTTAGATTGGTTGCAATCAAGATAGTCAAGAGGGCCACGTGTGTCATGTGCTGCACAAATCTCTTTTCCAGAGGGCACATGCAATATGCAATATACAATGATATATTTTTTACGACATGATTTTCATTTAACAAGGATTTCGTGTGTAGTATTCAAGTAGTCTTGCCGTATAGCTTCTGCATTTCCATTGCCTATCTGATATTTACGTGTCATCCGTTCACGAGTTTATAACTGTCGTAAAACGTGATGAAAAGGTAGAGAGAAAAGTCAATCTGTGCATCCCTCCAACTTTCACCCGAGCAAAAAGGCAATAAAAGTGGGAAGAGGTTGGCTGGAAAATGAACAAAAGCGTAGACAGGCGGATGTAATAAATGGAATGACAGTTTCATGATGAATGAACAGATGAATCAATGAATGACAGATCAAGAAGCAAGTTACAAGTCAGATTTCTAAGCGGATTCATTAGTTGGCTCTGGAGAGGCTTCACCTCTCTCGTATACTCTGGAATAAATCAATACTTTCACTCTCCGCTTACCAAGAGTGAAGTGCGGGAGCGAGTGATGGAGAAAGTGAAAGCAATAAAAGTGGGATGGAGTGAGAAGATGAAGTGAAGCGATGAAGCCCTTTAAAACTTGTTATGCAGAGGGAGAGGGGGAAAGTTTAATCATTCCCAAGTTTCACTCTGATCCCTTTTCATCCCAAGATGGATGCTATGAAGAAGCCGTTGATGAGTGAAAAAAAGTTCTCTCTTCCCATTCGACTTGCTCCTTTTATACGAGCACACTTGCACGTTTCCTCCTCCTTTCCCTCGTAAAATACAAAAAAACGTAAATAAATAAAGTGAGCTGAGGAGTTGATAGAAATCGACTAATTATGCAAATTGAGATTAGAAAAGGAAAGTGAGACAGGGTAAAAAAATGAAGAGTGAATAGGGCAATATGAAAGAGTGAGAGGAAAAAATACCGAAATAAAATGAAGGTTATGCCTGCCTTGGAAAATGGGAAGGCAAAGGGATTCAAGGACTATACACAATCTAAGTAAATAGGGATAAAAGTTGACTAAGGATTCACAACAAGAACGACAAGGAGACACGACACTCTATTTCAACACTTCACACTTGGTGTGACGACGACAAAAAACGACCTTGGTTTCGGTCGTTCCGTTGTATCTGTGTGGAGCTACCAAACCAAACCATTCCCGTCGTCTCCGTCGTCATCATCAAGCTCATCATATTGCGTTGATCGTCAATGTGTATGCACAGCATACACCCTTACAAATAATTTGTGTGTGAATTTGGATGAGAGGAGCATGGCATCAAAGGAGAAGAGAGCAAAAATATTATAGAACACGGCCAGGCCAACACACTACTTTCCCCCCGAAATGACATAACTACCTTAACTGGCTGGCTGGCATGGAGTGGTGTGCAAGAGTATTTGCAAGATGTTGGTGGAGTAGCGAGAGCGAGTACAGTGCGGTGGCATTTCCCCTTTTCTTGCCAAATTTCAGGGAGAGGGAGAGAAACGTAGGCTAAATGAGCAGAGAAAAGGAGCTAAAAGACAGAGAGAGAGAGAGAGAGGAGGGGGGGAAGCGCTGGAATAGATAACTTCGTTAGAGACGTGAAACGAAGTGCTTACTACACCGCATACCGTGTACACTCTCACTCTCCGACAGAGAGATAGTTATTAGTCAAGGACTCTTCTCAGAAAAGCAATGTCACAGTGACTAAACACCTCTCTTCCATTCCCTCTGCCATTGTGTGTGCTTTCCCCATGTAATTAATTCCGGGCTTAATGTGTCACTTAAACTGTTCGTTATATGTGGAAACGATGTCTCCCTTCCGCTCCTCCTTTTCCAACATGTTGTGGTTATTACTGTTTACCCAAACAGGCCCTACATTTTCCCAGAAAGACTACTCTCTCTCCACGATTTTATGTTGAGAAGCTGGAAGGAAAATGGAGAGAATTCGAGGAGAAGGAATAATACATTTTGCTTGAACTTTAAATTACATTGGAATTTCCCCCGCTCCTCCGCTTGAGTCATTCAAGAGTCAGAGTCACCTGCTTGAATATTTTCCCACACAAAAGGGCTAAAGCACTATCTGTGCATGTGAAGAGGAAGATGATCCTTTTTCGGTGGGGATTATGACTTCCTACAAGATTACACAAGAAAAAAATAAACAGAAAGATGCAAAGAAAATAATGTTGTAATACAGGCATTCCTTCTCGTAAAATACCAAAACTGCAAATGTAGAGCAACACTTCCTCAACAAGCAGATCTTTTTGCCAAGTCATCACGTAAGCCCGCATATAGTTCTTGGGCAATACAAGCCGCAACAGATAACCTCCCCCATATAATCCAGGCATTAAACTATATAGAAAATGCATTTGCACTTTAAGTTCTGCTACCGAATGGGATAACGAATGCCCATCATCGACATACAAAAGGAGCATATCATAATCACTCGCGATGATAATGTGAAATGGAAGGGGAGAGATCCATTCCATCGGGAGAAGAAGAGTGATGCTACTTTATGCAAAGCTCACTAACCACGTTTCTCCTCAGTCCACCGAATTTTGCTCGTCGAGTGGGCGGATGCGATTGAAGAGAAAATATTTTCACAATCAATTTTCATTTACATGTTACACACCCCTCACCGCAGTCATCTTTTTGATTGCATATCAACCCGGATATACCACATATATGCCTCATTTGAACAACTTGAAGCGTAGAAAATTAAATTTGAGCTCTAATTTATCTTCGTTTTTGGGATGTGTGCACAAAACTGGGAAATCTACACGAGAGGATATGTACTATGTATGTAAGAGCTAATATTTATACGTAAAACCCATCTTCCTCTTCTTAACTTTCCGTCTGCACATACCTTTTCATGGGATATAGCAATTTTACATTATTAAGGAGCAATAAGTTGCAGACTTTGGGAAAGAGAGAGGAGAAAAAATTAATTTCACTGCCAAGGCACGGACCAATGATCAGTTAGAATGCTGTTGACGAGAAAAAGTTTCTCCGATGAGTGAAGTGAAGTAAAATGGACGAGTTTTGATAAAGGGAAAGAATGAAAACTCAATTTCGTCGATTTCCAAGAAGTAGCAGTCTCCTAGCTTGCGGAGATACGCTCCTTGCACATCTTATCATATTATCATCCACGATATCAAGACATGATCGAGCCAGACAAGGAGAAATAAGGGACGGGAAAGTTTTTTCCTCGTCTATGCTCCCTATAATTAAAGCTAGTGAAGAAGACGACGTAGAAGGAAGGAAAAGGTTAGGTTATGTTAGTATACCATATAAACATAATTATACACATTTTCAACGAAATTATTTTCCCTTAAAAAAATTTTTCGCAAAAAGACACGCGGCGCTGGAAGGCATTCATTGCAGGAAATTCAGTTTTCCCAAGTTGGCCTTGTTTTCTAAACTTGAGAGAGAGAGAGAGAGACAGATTTAATTCGGGGATAGGGAACGTCAAGTACACACTAAAATGCAGGCATATTGCACACACGAGGCCAAATGGAAGAAGCCTTCAAAGAGTTTAAAAGTTGAGCAATCACGGCAGGAGTAGAGGAACACAATAATATGAAGACATGATGACGGGGGACGGGGAACACAAGATAAGCAGCATGCCACCGACACCAAATCACACATCTTTATCACGTCGATAGAAAATGCTTGTGAAATAGTACGCACACACACACACTAGGACTAGGGCCAGGCTATATTGCATTAGTAAATGGTTATCTTTTTCCAAGGGAATGTCATCATCATCGGACAGATGAGACCAGCTGACAATAATTTATTCCCAACTCTCAACTCTTTCTGATGATTATATGAACTACGACATTTTCTGTCAACACAAGTGAGATGTGGCAATAAGCTATGTTATCTCGAGTATATGTACATGCCATAACTATTATGTGTGCCTACACCTCACCAAAGAAAAGTTTGACTTGAAGAGTTTTGAGATTAATGGCACTTTACAGCACACTCGTTCATTCATTTCACTTTGCGCCTTGGCATACCAAACAAGACTTGAAAGTTTGAAGAGGCAGAGAAAGAAGATAGGAGAGCGCGGCACCTCTTCAACACGAAACTGTGCGGGCGAAAGACAGTTGAAGCAATGTTCCGTGTCTTTCGTGTCCTCTAATTCAATACAGTGAGGCGACATTGGATGCCATCCCTCTGTAACCATCATCATTATTATCATCACACAGTCTCTCTCACTCCGTCTCCTCCAACCCATAAGTCACGTGAAAATATATTGTGGAATGTGGATGGAGTCAGGTCTCGTAAGTGGTTTCGCTATCAATCTCCATCAGGCGAGAGTACGTTGCCCACTGTAGGTACGACACGTGAGGAACTAAACTGTGAAATTCCCTAATCATGACGATAATGATAATATGATACGCTGCAGGGATGTTTGATTTCCCTTCATAAAGAGTAAAAGCGCACAAGTTGCGTTCATCACGGGATGGCAGGTAGGATATGCGGAAAATTGTCCAAGTGACAGTAGTACGTCATCATTATTATCTTCTCTGAGAACATCATTACATTTTGCATAGCTCCTCCGCTATAAAAATATATCGAGTGAACAAGTGCCACCCCCTCTTTCGTATGCACATACTCTTGAGTACCACCATCCCCGTTTCTTTAATGAATTCAAATGACGCAGTTTGAGATGGTGGAGTTGGAGAGAGAGTGCGAGACAGAGAGCGCGACGCAAGTTCAACTTTATGTTCGGCTTGGGCCCGTTTTCATAAGAAAAAGTTTCGTTTATCGTTGACATGAGATGTGTGGGATACACACGGAAGCAGGGAAGGCAAGCACGAACGACGAAAAACGAGGGCACGACACTCTCTACTGCAGCATGTGTGGCTTGTGAAAAATGACAGCATTTTTCGAATCTCTGCTTTTCTCCTTGCTCGGGTGGTTTTCACAAAAAGTTTCCGTCGTGGTTTAACTCGACTCTGCGGTACATGGTGCTTCGTGTGCTTGGCGAGTGGGGTTTCGAGAGTGAAATGGAGTTGGCGTGTGTGTGTTTAATGAAAAATGATATATTTCTGATGTGCATGATGATACCGTGTAACTTTTGATACTTGACGCAAAAACCAACATCCCATTGCGAACTACATACATTTCCACTCTTATCCCACCTATTATCATTATCATTTATTTACAGGATTATAATTTTTGGGAAAGCGTCAAGTTTAGTGGGCTGTCCTGATTGTGGTTCAACTCAACAGCCTCATTGTATAACAGCATGGGAGTATAAATGCACTCCGCCAGAGAAGAGAGGAGGAAAACTCGAGAGCAAAGCCTAACTCCAAAATTCTCTGCCACTCTCAAACCGAAGAGATTTTTTGTACATGAAAATTTCTCTGAGGGAGAAAGACGTGCGGCTCTATGCGTGTGGCTATATATTCATTTGCAGTGGCCTGGCCTCGGGTTAGGATTTTACTCGAGTATTGGAGGTCTTTGCAAGAAAATGGGGATGGTAAATGCTGTAACACGAAGTTAGCAAATACTACGTTTTACTTTGAAATATCTAAAAGATAAACAAGAGCGGATGTACAAGCTATGGTGCTGGTGCACAAGGCTTTATACCGTGGGAAAGGGCTCACAAATTTTCAAAAGTGAAATGTACCATGAACGCAGATATTGTGCGGGCTTTCCCTCGGTTATTTGTAAAAATAATAAAAACTTATGAACATCCCACTGGGCGAAGATAATGAGCAAGGATTTTTACCATTTACCCGATGAAGGCGTTCTCTCATCCAGTAATCAGGAATTAAAGTGTGTAGTTTTTAAATTGGCGAAAGGAAAATAGTGGAAAGAGAAAAGTTTTGTACTTACCATTTTGCGTAATCTCGGCTCGATAGGAACGCCTATGGTTTGCCGACCGAGAGGTACTGTTCACGTGTTGGAGGACTAGACAAGCGGAAGTTGAGGAGAGGGCTCGCTTTTGACGAAGCGCCTCTCGGAAGATCTTTGAGTACATTACTATCATTACTATGGCGGGGATCCAGAAGGAAATGGACGATGAGACCACCGCGTACACTGCAAAATCAGAAAAGGTATATTCAATAAGCTTTATTAAATACTACACACGAAAAAATTCCTTTGCTATATTATATAACCCACACCAATGACAATGTAGAGTGATCAAAAGTTTTATGTTTTATAATATGATGCTTCTTGCTCCAACGAAATTAACTTGCTGTACCGTCTACATCGACAAAAGTTGGTTCATTAGCAGACTAGAGACATTGGACAGCACATCTCATTACCAATCGAGAATCATCATCATCCCACAATCTGGGAAGGCAAATATGTAATCCTTACTTCGCATCGTTAGAAGCTGGCATACGTACTCCGTGCAAACATGTTTATATCAGAGCGAGTGGAGCGGAAAAAGGCGTGTGTACGGCAATTCGACGAAGAGTGAAAGCGGGCGAGCACCAAGGCATGAAAACTATTCAAGCCAAGATGCAAGAAGAGTTTGCTGGGTCCGTAGTATACGAACGTACGCTCACAAGACAGATCAATTTTGAAAGTGCTCTCGACAATCTCATTTCCCTCTCGTGTGCCAACAATTTCTCCTCAGTACCACATGAAAAACACCAGCTGAGTTTCTTTATTTCGCCAGTCACCATCTCAGAGCCCGTGGATTTTTTTAATTTAAATACGTGTCTGGTAGCCAACAGCAAGGAAAATGCAATATATCCCAGGTTCAACTGGCAGAAAGTATGGCTGCGAATCCTTGTGAGCGCTACCAAGTGGAAGACATAGAAAAGGAATAGAGTAATGTGTTTCGAAGGTAGAATCCCATTATCAAAATAGGTGATGATAAAAAAGTGCTCTACTTCTCCTTTCGCACATCAAAGTGAGAGAACGTGCTTCCTCGCACACCTTATTGCTTTCACGTCACGCCAGAGTCAGCCACCTGCTCAACTTAATTTTAGCACAGTAAAAAAACCTTAGTCATTCAAAGCATGGTTTTGTTGATGTTATTTACGCCAAGACTCAATTGCAAAAAAATGCCAAGTCGTCACGTAAGATTCATCCGAGCCAAGGCACATAATATTTTGAAAAGAGAAAATATATATTATTATTATGAAATCTGCGCATATTCTGTTCAAAACATACCCAGAATCTGCCAATTTCGTCTAGTTAATTTCTTTCTTTCTTACAAATTAACTCATACCAACTCTTCGACATCTGACTGGAAAGCAGGTTTGTAACGAATCAATTCAAGTTTTAGACCTGCCCAAAGTTTCAGACCAGACGAAAGTTAGTCGAGTGAACATTTTTTTGGATGAAATGTACCCCTTCCCATGTATTCAATTATCGGTAATGTGAAACCTCCTACGAAGCAACTTTACACTTGAATTCATCAAAAACATAATATCCATAAAAACCTAGGCAGGTATTTTTAATAATTGAATGCAATAAGATGGTGCTGGGAATGCTGGGATACACAAGAAACTCTGGGAAAAATTCGTTCTTGATGATCAGGCAAGTGGGAATATTGCGCATACCTATGAAACTTGCGAAGGAGGCAACCCTATTACAAACACAAGGTATGCCTAGTTCTCCTCGAGAAAAACACAATTCTCCATGCATGTGTTCGGAGGGCTAACGAGGCAAAGCCGAAAACTAGTGTAAAAAAGATGAGAATATAGCCCACCTGGGAGTCCCAACCCATTTTCTTTCCCTCAATTTTCAAATGAAAAAATACTTAGCTTCAGTCTGCTCGTCTACTTTCAAAGGTAAGTGTGGCTATTATTGATGCAGCTCCACTCTAGCTTTCATAATTTCTTAAAAACCTTCAGAGAAAGGAGGCAACGAAAAATAAGAAAATTTTACTCGATCACTTTTCAGCCTTCGAGCAGCACACCATTTTCGTATGTTCGTGTATCCACCGTCATCGTCACAACCGACTGGTGAGTGTGGTGAGGTGAGTAGATAGCACAATGTTTAGTTTGGTTTGTAGGGGTTTCGTACGTTATGTCGTGCATTTCCCAATCTTTGTCGCTCCACCCTAAAGATGTTTTCTCCTTTTAGTTTTCCACCACCACTCCTAGTTGCTAGCAGAAAGTGCTAACTGCTAAACGGTATAAGCTTATTAACTTTAACAAGTCTTTTTTTGGAAAGTTTAAATTTGCAATTTAGGTAAATGTACCCTTCCTTCTGATACTATCGCTGTTGAGGAGCATGTCTGCAATGTCATTCACTTGCGTTGATGGTGTGATACGAATCATACCAACAAACTGACTTGACTTAAAAATAAAACTCCTCCAAACTTTGAACCTAAATATACAACGGAGAAAGGCGACACGGTCCTTTTTCTTCTCTTATCATGCTGACAGTTGATGCCATTTGCTTACCAACTAAAGTAAGCACACAGCAGGGTACTATAAACTATAAACACCTACTTGTATATCCTAGCTGTCCAAACACACCTACAGAGACATTGTGTCCGTCCGTCAAGTGTCTGACTATGCTTGAATTTGAGTCACGTAAAACAATGAGCGTTGTTGCCCATTTCAGAATAGTACTCAAGGCACGAGAAAGTTAAGTATAGATGCACAACTTTTATTTTCAAGAAAATCTTTACGATTACTAGCTTGACAAATTCATATGCTTTCGGCTACCGACACAACAGTAAACGAAACCCGACGAAAAATATTATGAAATGTATTTTATTGATAAACACCAGTGGCACAGGAGAAAGCATCATGCTTGTTTTCGCATGAATCAAAAGCGTCTATCTAAAGATGACGTTGCATGTGGTCTCATAGTCTCAATAAAATAAATGATTTAGCAGAAGTTTCAGGGTCGAACATGAAAAACTAAATATGGAAAAGGACGCTACGGGTTGTTTACATGAGCTAAAACTTTCCATTGCTCAAAATAATGAAATGAATTTTTTCCGGAAAAAAAGTTGCAACAATCGTAATGAAGTGACACAACTGACACAAGTCACTATATCCTGCGTCATTCGAGGTATATGAGTAGTTATGATAAGTGCACCGTTCTGCACTTTTGTGAAAATGCATAAGGAAAGGGGGATGAGTATTGGTAGGAATGGGAAAAGGTAAAAAAGAATATGATGGTGGTGGTTATGTAAAGGTGGGTGAGTATTGAAAGGTATGGAAAAAAGGGGTGGATATGAGGGAACAATGTTGAAAGAATGGAAAGAATATCTCCACAGCACAATTTGTATACATCCCTGGAAACAACAAAAACTGGATGCTATAAAATACTGGACAATAAAAATATTTGACTTCAGTGTTTTGCTCCCATACAAAAAAGAGCGCAGAAGGATCCGAACTGGGCATTCATTTATTTTCAACTTCCGTACTCGCGCACATTGTAAATGCATGCATTTCCAATTGCATTAGGAAATTCCGGAAATATGAGAGCATCTTTCTCAACCGCGATACTGATTCTAGTCAGTGTCTACTTCGACAATGTATTCGGGAAAACGATCCAAGGTAAAGTATTCAAAATATAGGATAACATCGTCTAGCAATGAATATCTAAAGGTACTACATGTTTTATTAAATGTTCAACCAGATCTGGAGGGGGAGATAAAGAAGGGACAGGGAGGTTTGAAATGTTACGTGTGTAACTCGATGCTGGAGCCCTGTTTGCCACATGCCTTACGCGACGGAGCTGTAATCAACTGTGCTGAAAAGTATCTGGAAACTGTCTACGGAGTCCCGGCCGACGACAGTTTAGATCTTCGAGAATGGCCACTGGCAGTTTCAGATAAGCGAACTATGCGATCCCCTGGGATAAAGCCAGGATGGGTTTTCAGTGGATACCCCTCAATTTACGCCAGTAAACTATATAATTCAAAACTAACTTTTGTT
>JAQFZW010001252.1:0-30375 GCA_034687055.1 Heteromurus nitidus
ATTGTTGCTATATGGGCGGTTGCCAGATCCAGGGTCGGCTGGACTTCACTTCCTTCCAGCCTGGACCTCTTCAAAAAGAGAAACCTTTCTTGTCAAGTCTTAAAGATTGGGAGATTGGGAGATTGTGCGCCATCATCTTCAAGGCAACAAAAATATATTATATTTGGAGGAGGAGAGTTGGTCCACATGCTTCGAATCGCTGAGCAAATTGGAAAAGTTAAAGTGGGAAATTGTTTGAGCAACTCGATCTCAAGATAATCAGTTGGAAATCAATGGAAAGCTATGAGCTGCTTCCCGCCACCGTCTACCACAGAACTGACGACGAGAGAGCGCAACAAGCACGAGAAAAAGTTTTGAGAATCCGCCGGATCGAGAATGGAGGCTCTAAAATATGGCTTTGGGGCTAATGCAAGCAATCTTTATATTACTTGTGGAAATGGGAATGCGATAATGAACACTACTACGATCCGGATTGATACAAGATTCGAAGCTCATTCCATAATTTTCCTCTCTTGCTCTCGCCTCTTGCAAAACAAATAAGTTGTGTAGGCAGAAGCGAAAACAGAGAGCGAGAGAGAGAGAGAGAGAGTTAGTGGAAGACTATCAAGTCGTTTTTGTGTTGAGATAAAGTGGGAAAGGAGTTTTCTCTTTCATCCAACTTTCTCTCTCTCTCTCACGAGTTGCGCCAATTCAAGGAAACAATCAACAAGAAGAGTGTGAGTGTATGATGAGCTGAGAGCTCTCACTTGTTCCAGGCCCACTTACTCGCATTTGCACATCATCAACTTTCTCCTGCTGCCGTGTGTGTGATAGTGGTCGTCGCACTCTATGCAAATGGAGTGTGGAGATGTGTGGAGCATCCCTCCAACTCCAACTGATTTATGCGTGAGCGAGAGAGAGGCAGAGATGAGACAAGGGGAATGAGGAATGATGAGGAGCCCGTCATGCGTGATATTAAATGCATTCAATCCAACTAGCATAGCTCACTCAAACACAACTTTACTTTCACCGGTGAAAGCATATCACTACGCATATATTTTGTTTGTGTGCATTTATTGTGAGCGTATTTACGAGTTGTCCTTTTTTGGCTTCCGCCGTTTCACATATTCACTTCACATACATTATGCATGCACACATTACATATGCCTGACGAAGAAAATGAATGAGTAATTTCTGAAAGAGCGAAAGTGAAATGAGCAGAGCTTCCGTGACATGATAAAAGCTACAAGAGTAATCTCAAGTGCGCATTTTATGTCATTAGCGCCATCCCATCCTCTCTCTCTCTCTCTCGCTCAATCACCGCACTTTCCCTCTTTTATTGTCTTCCTGGAAATCATAGAATATCAATACATTCTGACTAAATATTACTCTCTCCTTTCCACGCTCATCTTTTATGCATTTACGAAACTAGGCCTCCTCCTCCTCTCCATCCAAAAATATCTCTCCCAAAAGAAGCGAGGGAAAATGGAATAGAATTTATAAATCTAGCTTGGATTTTTCATATATTTTCCATCTTGTTGATTATGCTTCATTTTCATGTATTTTAGTTGATAACGGCTTAATACTTGCAAGTCTCACTGTTTTCACAAGGAAAATGTAGAAAATTGGATGTAATTTCATTTGTTATCCTCGTTACAAGTATTGTTGTGTTAGGTTCCGCCACACACAACTTGAGCTCATATTCCTCCCGTCACAATCCGAGACTCTTCCGTTCCTCTGGAGAAAATAAGTTTTGGCGAAGTGAGAGCGAGAGAGAGAGAGAGAGAGAGAGAAAGAGAGTGTTGTGTGCTGGATGAAGTTATGGAATGGAGGATATATATGTTGCTGTGTGCGATGTCGATGTGGGAGAAGGACGAGTGAGAGTTTTTTTTGGATGGATGGATGCTGGAAAAGGGTAGAGAGAGAGAGAGTGTGTGTGTGTGTTTGTGGAGAAAAAGGCGAGAGCATGACGGGATCATCCGGGTTACTCAGTCGTTAGCTCTCGTCTTTTCCTTTCCCGGTTGGCCTGAGCTGCACCTCGCTCCCTGTTACTCACGTTCCCGGAACACCACAGCCATAAAGCATCTCTGAAATGTAAATATGAAAAAGTATGTAGTGATGTTAGGCACGCATTTCTGTGGGAGAAAGCAGAAGGCTCCTTTCAGTCTCCTCTTCTCCTCCACCTCGTCAATCCTTTTCCTTCCTCTTCTCCCTTCATCATATTTCCCGGCCTCCGCAACATCCAACATCCACACACACACTCTGCTCGCCTTGCACTCGATCCTGCTCCTGCCTCTTGCACCACCACACATTTTCCCTTTTCATGAGACTTTCCTTGTGTTTGTGCATGTGTCTGTGTGCCTTGGCAATATGTGAGTCTCATGTGAATAGTGCATTTGCACAGACATGCCTCGATCCTCTCTCCACATTCATGTAATGTGCTGTCTGCTGTGGTCGTTGGATGCTGCGAGTTGAGGCTGTTGAGAGTGATCAAAGCGTTTTGGAGAAGATGCGAGAGAGCAAGATGTTGTTGGTGATAGTATAATGGGGCTGATATTTCGTTTAGGGATTTTCAACTAAGCTCCTTTTATTTGAATCACTCCTTTAAACGCACAATATTCCATTGACGCTCCTCAGCTCACAAAAAAGAAAAAACCTTTGCCTTCGCTCTCCCCTCTTTTCTCTCTCCCACCTCCTCTCAACCGTCAACCGTCTCTGCTCTCTGCTCTCTCTCTCTTCAGGGTCAAAATTCCTCTCTTCAATATACTCAGATATAGCAATATAGCATAATATACATAAATGCATGCATGTATAGAGTTTTGTTGTCCAAAAATTCCGCATATTTTTCCACGTTCTTCCGAGTGCACTTGAGCATCGAGTAGGAAGGGTAGAGAGTGGAGGTAAGAAAGGGAAAGGTGAACTACTTTCCCCAGAACATTTCTTTGTTGAAGAAGAAGGAGGATGTATGTGCGCTATCTTCGCCCATCTGCGAACAATTTATGTAAATTGCCAGTCATTGAGGAAACAGATTAAAAACACTGACTCGTCCGTTATTATTTACACACGCCAGCATTTCCACTCTCGAGTCAATATAATTCTTTTGAAGGAAAAATCCTCTGCTAGCAAAATGTCGGGAAAGTAATTCTCCGTGACATGACACTCTCAAGAGGAGAAAGCTGACGTTATGTATATCCAACTCTCTTCAAACTCACTCACTCACTCCACTTTCTCCAAACGTGCTTATCAAAGCCATCAAAAATATGTTATGCATTCATCCTCTTTAACAACAACATTCACATGTTTTCATACAACAGAAAACTTTTTTTTTGACAAGGCAAGACATCTCCACAACCTCCATACATCCAGAACCCGTAATACCTTGTCGGAATGTTGCAACTTGATCCCTTCCTCTCCCCCTCTTCCTCTCTCTCTCTCATCTCTCTTTCTCAAGTACACTCCGCAGCGGAAATATCAATTTGTTGGCGGAGGAGCGGAGGGAAAAAGTGCTCAATAAACAGGTGTGCACACATTTTACGGGCGTGATCAAGGGAAAACGCTTCAATTCTATCAGGATTTTAATATTTAATAAAAAATATTCTCCAGTCTTTTGGAAGTCATTCACCACTCAAAAAATGTTTCCTGTCTTCTTCTTCTTCCAGCAACGTGCATTGTTGTCTGCTCCTTGATAGCTTAGAAAGAAGTGAGTTTAGCGGAGGCGGAGGAGGAGGAGGAGGAAGCCGTTGCTCCTTCGTCCCTCGTCTGCACAATGCTCATGAATAAAAGAGTGGAGCGAGCCACAGGAGTATCATGTTACATCACATTTTATTACATCCTCTCCACTCTCCACCTCAACCTTTTTGTACACGTTGCAATTTTGTGAAGGTAATATGGTCGGGATGGGATGGGGAGAGAGGTGGCAGTCGCACGGGAGAAACGGGTGAAGGGAGAGTGATCCATCTCTCAATTCATTGCAAAAAGTGTGCATCCGTCTTCTCCTTTTCGCGGAATATTATCATGGAGCAGATATTCCCAGGCCGCCTTTTGCAACTCATAAAGCCATCTTGTCAAACAAGATTGATTTCGAGATTGAAATTGGTGACGCGCACGAGGAGAGAGAGAGAGGCAGAGAGGGAAGCAGCCTTTCTTGCGATTAGCAGACCCAACGTGAGCCTCGAGGCTGAGGCAGGCATACCTGCCAAATGTGCTCCATCCCATCCATCACTTCCTCCTCAACTCTTTTACATTATTGCCGATCCTCTGTCCAGGATTAAGACGGGAGCTGTGTGGCAATGTGCATACCTTCCTGCTCTCGTGTTCATCCTCTGCAAAATGAATACACATGTTCCTCGCGAAGGACAAAGTAGGAGAGAGCGTGTGTGTTTGTGGCAAAAGGGAAACTTGTAGCAGAGTGCACTAGCACAACTCTTTGTTTCTTCTTCCTGAATTGCTTCACAGCAGCAAACAGGCCAAGTCATGAGGATGAGTGTCATGTTGTGAACTACCATCTCCTCTCCCTTTCCCCAACAACAGCCTTCAATTTGAAGAGCGAAACCTCTTTCTCGATCGGAATTTCATAATGAGAGTTTCTGAGAAGAGGAGCTCCTTTCAGGCACAGATCCCCCTCCACTCGTCGTTTCTCTGGATAAATTTAGGGGATTCGGTTGGACGTAAATGTTGACGCAAGAGGAGATTTCCCGTATTAAAATCGACTGGAATTTAATATTTTCTCAAGGGGAAAAATGATTTTGAGTCTAGTCACTGCTGCGGCTTCCCACTTATTATATTTATATCATTCCCCTTATTTTATTCCGAACGGATTTCCCCAGGCAGAGCAGAGGAGATGCATGGAGAACATATTCGAGAAGAGAGTAGAGAAGCTGGCAGTGTGCAAGCGCATAAGTTGGATGAAAGTGACGCTATGCTCACACACATGCATCACACTACATCGTCCCAATTTCCCTTTCATTTGCTGGAATTACGAAGAGAGAAAGGGAGAGAAAAATGGAAGGAGAAGAGAGGAAGAGAGGTGATGGGGAAGATAGGGCATGCAATCGCAATGGAGCCGTGTCGCTGCAAGAACGACGACTAAAAATTCAATTTACAGTTTGGAAGCCCGCGATGCATGGACCAACCAAACTTTTTCGCCTCTTCCGAGCTAACTTGCTCATAAATATCATTCCATCCGACAACTCTTTAACTTGCAAATCGTCATCACACGAGAGATGAGCAATGTGTGCACAAGAGAAAGTCAATGAAGCGCTAATAACTGGATTCGATGTGGAGGAGCAATCCTTCAAAACTTGAGGAGGTATGGTTGCACACAATTATCAAATCACCTTCGCTCATTCAACGACCACAAATTTTTATCGTTTCCCCAAAAAGTGCTAAATTCGCTGTAAGCAGAAACCGCGTAGCTTTCACATTTCCCAAGAAAAGTAGCAATGCTTATTGAATGCTTTCACTGATCCGTTTAGATGGAACAAGTCGGTTCATAATATCAGATCATTGATGTGCGGATATGTGCCGTGTATTGGTAGAGCACACCACGAGAGTTCCATCGCAGGAATTGAGAGCGAGAAGGGAATGAAGGGATTGTGGTTGGGAGTTCCGAGTAAACAGGGACGAAAATGAAAACAAGTTGGGAGAAATGTGAAGAAGGGGAAGGGAAGGAGGAAAGTGGAGCGCAGCGGTGGCGTGTCTTTGTTGGAATTGAAAGATAGTGTTGGTTAGGAGAGGAGCGGAGGGATATATGCGAGTTCGGATCGGACGGAGTACCTATTCTTTGTTTGCTCATTTTCGACAAGTTTTAATTTCGTTCATGTACTTGTCCACCGGACGGACCAAGTGCCTTTATTTACTATTTACTTGGCTAGCAGGCCTAGCAGCTACGAGCCGCAGCTAAACAAAGCTCATCGGTTTTCTTTGGGAGCAAAAATTGTTTTGAGAAAAGTGGCCAGCTTTTGTTGACTTTCCCTTGGCTATCAACAGGGCCGATGGCTGACGCGAGTGTGCAGGATGGCGGCAACAATTTGAAAGTCAATGAACCCTTTCAGCCTTCTCCTAATCCCATCAAATTTGCCACGATCAAACGATATTTATTTCGCAAATTATTACACGTGCCCCATATAAAATTAATGTCGTCGGTTATAAGTGGCCTTTTGCCTTGTTTCATGTTTACAAAAGACACATATTTATTGCCACCTTTATTTATCCTAATTTCCTTTATTGCTTTCACTATTTACATGAGACTGTCTAAACAAGTTGAACGCTTCTTCTCAAACCTTTCAACCTGTTTGCAAGGAAATTGAGGCTGGCACTAATCAAATAAACAAACGGATGCTATACGTCGCTGATTCCATATTCAGGCGCAGGTCTTGCTATCACCAATCCCGACAGCCATAAATGTCTAACTATTAACCACGCCCTCGTCTCTTTACTTCACTCATCTTGTTCGAAAAAGGCGTAAATGCACGTTCCACAAACACCCAGATAGATATCCGGCAATTCATTTGGTCGATCATGACTCTAATTCTGCTGCTAATATCCGCAAATGCTCAAGTCCGTCTTGGCATAAAATATGCAAGAGATCCGTCTTGAAAACATTTCCACACTTTCAACGTCGATAAATAGGCGAGTTGGGAGCCCTCGAGAGATCAATTGATCCCAAATTCTCCTTTTCAGCAATTTCCACTGAAAAGTTGTCTAATTCTAATCATAATCATACTCATTATCATTACTCGAGACACCTTCTATAAAAAAGTCTCTCCATTTCGTGTGTCATCAGTGTCATGGTAACCCAGCAACGCTTCTCCTTTTGTTCCCAGTTTCGGCTGACTTTGAAATCGATATTGCGTAATAGCTCTCTCTCCCACTTTTTAGCTCGTCCTGCATTTGCACCTAATCGAGATGGTAATAGTCCCTGTTTCCATATCTCTCGAGCTAGCCCCTTTATCCGCGAGAAGTGACTGAAAAAATTAGAGCAAGTTGCTTATGTTGTTTATTTTCCTTGTTTCCGTAAACTCGTCTCCATCTCAGCTAATGGTCGGTTTTGGTGTGTGTGTGGGCCACTTGGAGTCGTTAAAAGTTTAATCAGCACAAGAAACTAGCAAGCTTCACACTCTACTTTTTTCAGGTCGGGCAACCGTTAAATTTTTTACTCGGCTCGCCCTTCCAGCCGAGCAGGGGGCCACATTGATTCGTCGAGTGTGCCTTGCATTTTGTACAGGGGAAACTCGGGAAGGTGATACACTATTCTCTCCACTTATTCTGCTCCACCAAAAGTATCTACTTTTTTCGAGAGTAATAGTCGCCGCTGCGTTCTCATGAATCTCTCATCCTTTTTTCCTCCTCCAAGGTGAAAGGCACACACAACTCCACCAGAAGAAACAAGCCTCTGGTATTAATCAGAATTTTTCTCACGCGTTTTCTCCAGCGAAACTTTTCCCCTTCTCTCTCCGGCTCATACATGTACACAAACGATGTCTCTCTCTCTCCCTCTCTCCCTCCATGCTTATCGAATGGACGACCAGATAGAATAATGATGCTCATTCATCCAGTTACCTTTCTTTTTTCCACACAAAAAAATATGTTCTCAAGGTGTGCAGACAGTGGGGCTCCAGCTCCTCTCTCTCTCAAGATTAAAACTACCTTTCCCAGATGACTCGTATAAAGCCAGACGCCCATATCATGTAATCCTCCCTTGTTTCCCCGCTCCTCTTTTACGCTTTAAATGTTTCAGCTGGAGGTGGAGTGTGTGTCTGCTCTCAAAAAGAAAATTCCTTTTTTCTCTTTTCCGCTTGAGCCTAAGAAATTATTTCTTGTGCAGAGAAAAGGAAACTGTTTGGAGAAATAATAGATAGCTTCATTATCCTCACCATTGCCTATTGCTTCTCCCTTCCTTTGACAACTCTCTTCTTCTGAGAAAATACTAGATATTCCGATCGGAGTCTAAAGGTGCTCTTCCACCGTTCCACCCTAATAATATATTGTGTTGATGTGTAATATGATGATGAAATACGATCGAGCTACACTATTACACATCCTCCATTCCACGAAGACAACTTTCTGATGCAATTGAAGACGGAAGCGGAAAAAGAAATGAAATATTAATTGGCGAGAGAGAGGGCGAGAGAGTGGTGAAGCTGGCAATGATTACGAGACGAGTGGGTCGATGAGGTGACGAAACATAACAAAAGAAGTGACGATGAATTGAGGAGAGTTGCGAGTGAGTGCAGGATACTTTGATGAGTCGCTGTGTGAATTCAAATAAAAAATTATCGAGAGGCAAGTTACAAAGGTTTGTAATGCAAACTGCATGCAGAATGGTTTGTGCTTCGATGCGAAGTGGTTTGAAATATATATCCTTTTTATTCCACCAAAAATCCCAGTTACGTGAGCAGAGTTGCATCATCAAACCCGGAAGCTGGCAAGGTAATTCGAGCTGACAATGGGGAAATTTCAAGTTATTTGCATAAAGAAATTAGAGAGATGGAAAAGTGAGTTTAATCAGTGTCTCTTTTTGTCGAGAGTTTCCTTGCGAAAAGGGAGAGAGAGTGAACTACTGAGAGCACCCGCCTTATTTGCATGTCCGGAGGAATATACGCAATAATTTCCAACTTTGCTATTTATTATTGCCTCTTGAGAGGCAAGCAGAGAGATGGAACCTCCTCGTCCACAGTCGCGACTTTCTTGTTTACAAAAGAGCCTCTCTCTCTCTCTCTCTCTCTCTCGCGTCTCGAGAGTCTTTGAAGTTGGAAACAGTTTGGGAAGTACACCTTTCTCCGTTTCCTCCAGATCACAAGGACCAATTAGGCGAACCTCATTCTGATTAAATTGAATTTCCAGAGTTGTAAACATGCATCACACATGCGAAACTAGGGCAAAGGCTGGCCACGTTCATCCCAACCAACAAAAAGTCGCCTTCTCCCATCACCTAACCAATTTCCCTCGTCGTCGCGAAAAAAAACTTATCCAGTCTGCGAGCATTACTCGATGAAGCAGCGTCTTTGCTGCTGGGATACATATGCATCATCACTCTCTCTTTTCGCTCTCTCTCTCTCTCTCGATATTGGTGAGTGTAGCGCTAGCGCTGCACACGTAGCCCATTGGTTGCGTAAAAGGAGGATGGAGAAAGATGATGAAAGCGTGTAGAATGTTCGTCTCTCGTCTGGTAATGTGATGTGGAGCAAGAGATGGAGAGAGTAAACGAAGTAAAAGTCCTTCCTTCCGTGTCATTAATAATTACATGACCTAAATTCCGAAATAATAAAGCACATCACCATTTCCTTGTGCAGCCAAGCAAAAGGGCCATATCTCAGAGCGTGAACGGAGAGAAAGAGAGAGAGAGGGAGAGAGAGAGAGAGAGAACATGTTTGTGTGAACATTCCCCACTCCCACAATGATTTAAGGTTATCCACTGAACGTGCGATCATTCCAATCATCTTGCGAACTTGAGTATCATCAGTGTCGTGGTAAGGTGAGCTTCCAGAGCACACTCCTCCTAACCATTAACCATTGTTGCTCCGCACGCTTCACTTGCAGCAGCCAGTGAAAGTGAGTGACTGGAGCATTTGTGCACACTTTCTCGCTAGATGCAGCCTAGCAGTCTGCACACATTTCTTGCTCAAGCAAGCGGAGCTGGAGCTAAGGCACAGGGGCTGGATGCTGGAGCTCTTTAAGCAGAGCTTAATTTCACGACAACGCTAATATTAATGAGTTCTGCATAGTTTTTGAGGAGGACCATGTTGACCTGCAATAATAATAATAACAATAACAATAAATCTTGGAAGAGGAGCGAGAGCGAGAGAGAGATAACAAGATTCGTTGTCGTTCCCCTTAGTCTCACCGTGTTCGTGAGATGCATTAGTGAGGAATGTGGCGCACTCAAGTCCAGAGATCCACTCCCGCCATTACTCCATTCTCGCTAATAAATTGAAAGTGTGTCACGAGAGAAAACGGTAGGTCATTCATTCAGTCATGAATGAGATTTTGGAGAGTTGTGCTAGAGGAGGAGCACCATCCATCTCACAACCACTCAAAAAATATGCTAACATTCCTTCCTTCTCTCTCTCTCTCTCTCTCTCTCTCTCTCTCTCTCTCTCTCCTCTTCAGCCCCTCTTTTATTAGTACGCGTGGAATGAGAGAAAGTTTTTGTTCCCTCTGCAGAAAAAACAAGAGTCGAGAGATATCATCCTTCTCCTTCTCTCTCTCTTTCGCCATCCCCAAACTTAATATAATTGCAAAAGTGCAACTCTGAAAATTTTCCACGGGCAGGGGAAAGTATGTCGTCTTGTCAGATGTCTCTTTTGCTCTACTTTCACCCAGGGAAAATTTAATATGCTCGTGTAAGCTAAAGTGGAACAAGAGAGAATATTATTATCATTATTATTGTAAGTAAAAAACACACACACACTCTCTCTCTCACTGACGATGAGACATGAAGCTGGAGGGAGAGGATTCCAGCAGGAAAGGGGAAGGGGCGCATGCAGGGCACAATGTATCAATGCATGATCGGATTATCATGATTTATTATTTGCGTGTTCCTCCTCCAAAAAAAGATATGCACGTTTGCTTTTTTCCATCCCCTCCACAGTCCTCGTCACCACTGATCAACAGCATTTTCATTATGCATGCAACCTAGAAAAAAGCTGATCCTCAACTCGTTTCTAATGTATGCATGTGAAATGGTAGACGCTCAAGACGCAAAAATGGCTTTCTGTCACGCTGAGCTGCTGCTCGAGAAGCAACTCTTGGAGAATGGTTGATCATCCTCTCCTTTTCTTTCTGCTTGCGACGGCACAAAAAACTAAAAAAAATTGGGAAAATATCACTCACTTTCCCCCTCTGACCTTAGTTGTAGCCTCCGCCGCCACCCAAAACGCAATCTTGTACAAAAATCGCTTTCTCCTGCGAAATAGGAAGAAATGTAGTGTTGCAAAGAATTCCTTTTAAAAGGGACAATCACACTGAAATAAATGGAAATTGGGTCATCATGAAACCCTTTCTGGAGGAAGTTGCCAGCTCGGCACGAGCTCACATTTATTTATGCATTTATGTGCTTCCTTATCGGATCCCTCCAATCAGAAATTAAGTCCCGTTAATTCCTCTCCAAATTTTCATTCCGTCGCCTCTGGAAACAAAAAATATCACATGCAAAATAGACGTTTGCTGGAGTATATAATTGGAAATTGCCAAATTGGAAGTGAGTAAAGTGAAAGTTGTTTTTGTGCGGAGTACAGTTTGTTGGTGAAAGTGGGCAATATTTACTCAGCTTAATGTTCCCTAATCAACAAATCAACAGTCGCACACATAAACACAGGCATTTTCCGCGAAAGGTAAACTTTGCTCGTCCTAAGTGTCCATATATTGCGTAATGGTTTAGCTTGGGGAAAACTTGGGGAAGTAAACAGGAAGGGAAATATATTTTATGTGAGTGGCTCTCCTTTCCCTCGGGAGAAAGCAGGAGAGAAAGTTGAGAATTGGTGATCTATCGTATTTGTGTGTAGAGACGAGAATAAATGTGGAGCAGTAGTGGCGGGGAGAGCAAGAACGCATGCATTTATGTCCACTATTTTTTTTACTTTTTCGACCTCGTTTTTCCCGACGCTCACGTGTCTCCTCACTCCTCTCCGAGTGGGCGGAGACACGGAATTGAGTAAAATGCAGTAGCGGAGTCGGAGTTGTAACGCGAGGGATTAATGGAAATTGAGGATGTGAGAGGAAGAAAAGTTTGAATATGTAAACAAGTCCATGTTGACGATATTCCCCTCTAAATTTTTGTTGAGCGTGTGGATGAAGAAGGAGGAAAGAAAGCCACACAAACACACACACAACTCAACTCGACTCAGAAAAACATTCTTAAGCTCTTGCATGTCGTCTCGAACATTTTCTTTGTGTTTTTGTGCGATGTGAGGTGGGGCAAAGAGGAAGTAATCACAACACTCAAACTCTCCGAGTGAAAGTATTAAACTTTTACTGGGCTGGAGTCTATGCAGGGAAAAGCGGCGAATTTTTGTCATTGCATGGCAGGGATAGCATACGTGTCTCTTATGTTCATCGTATCAAGTTGATATGAGGTAGATGCATACAAGAACATCCTTTTTTTACAACCGACCATAACCACTCAACGCTCTTTTTATATCACCAACTTACTCCTTTTTTCCTTTGCCAGAAAACTGTCATCATCGTGTGCTTCATGGAGAAACATGTCTGCCTGGTGTTTTCCTCCTTTAAAGAGCATAAAAAAGTTTTTGACGGGCTACAACAATCGTTCGTTAACTTGATTCAGGAAAGACAAAAGTGTCAATTTGAAGTTTGTTGGGAGTAGTGAGACGAAGGTAAAAGAGTGAATGTTTGTTGATGTGATGAACCTCATCTCCCCCACTTGATTTCCTTTTCTCTCCTCTCAAAAAACTAAACTAACTTCGAGCGTCGTCATCATCTTTTTGTAATTAATTTGCGTCTTCCGACTCTCGCTCAAGAACACTTTGCTGGCACACATGTTCTACGCACATAAACCATGTCTATATATTCCTTTTGTTGCCGTCATGTTTCCCACCGATTTCTACGATGAGAGTTGCTTTCTCCGCGCTTTCCATTCTAAACGCGGAGGCAGGAACAAAAGAAAGTGGAGAAAATTGAAAGAAGAGAAATAATGGGGAAGGTGAGTAATGTCTCACCTTGCTTCCCTTGATGAGCTTCGAAACAAAAAATGTGAGTATGCCTTTCCCCTTGCCAACTTTCTCCACAACACATTCATAGGCATAGTAGTAAAAGTATTCGTGCAAGCATTCGGAGAGAGAAAGAGAAAAAAGATTGTTAGGCTAGCCTCTCCCGCCCACTATAATCTGTAGCTGTCGGCTTTCGAGGAAAAAGAGAGATGAGTCTGATGCTGGTATGATGATGTTGTGTGGTCGCTGTGTGATTTCAAACAAAAAATTCTCGCCTTCTCTTTTCCCACTTTCTCCATTTGTGAATGGAGAGAGCGGGAGGGACGCATAGCTCTCCAACACCTCCACATATTCATCAATAGAAACGTGGATTCTTGTGAAAGAACTACAACACGATGATGATCATGATGATATTTTCGGCTCTATTTTCTCTCTCATCCCACATGAACATGCATGCCTTCATTGCACACGGCTTGATATAATATATCCTTCGCCTTTTCTTCGGAACGCAGGGTTGCGAAAGAGAAAGTTCTTTTCTCGTTGTTGTGTGTTGTGTGAGTGAGAGGAAATACGGGGAATCTCGTGCGAGCTCCCTATTTACTCTCTCCTTTTCCTCATCACTTTCTCCGCACATAGGCTGGGCACACATACGTTGCGGCTTAACTTGTTGGCTTTCTCCTTTTTCATATACATTCATTTTCTTCTCCTTCACGGACTTGTGCATCCTTCTCACAAACCAAAAACCGAGAGAAAGCACGGGGGAAAACTGTGCCGTATATTTTTTGTCGGATGGGCAAACGCAAAAGAAAATGTTTGTCGAACTCCCCTGTGACTTCGAAACAAGAGCATGATCTTGAGTGTGTGCTTCCCAATTTTGTTCCACTTCCATGCACACCTTCTCCGCATATCGCACAAACAAAAAAAGTGTACACTTTTATGTAGAACGTCGTAGCTCGGGACTGCTGTGTGATGTGTGTTATCTGATGTGTGAATTTGCGCCTACGAATCTAGAGCAAACATGCATTTCCCATTTCCCGCTTTCCAGGAACATGTTTGGTAAAATCGCCAAAATCGGAGAACAAGGATGAACTCCCTCTTCGCACAATCATCCGCTTTCTCCGCAAGAATACTCTTTAATCACATGACAATCGAGAATATCCCTATCATTCACTTTCGCCATCTGAATTACGGCAAACTGACGCTCCGCTGGATTCGAAATGAAATATGAGCAAAGAAAAAGCGACTAGCGGAGGTTTTACCACCACCGCCACACAATTTACAGCGAGCTTATTTCATTTCGGCAGCGAAGGAAGTCGTAAATTAAGAGAAACAAAACAGGGCACAACGGCCAGAATCGAAAAGGAAAAAATGTAGTTATTCCATGTTTATTTTCTCGCCATAAAGTTTATTGTGGGGAGGTGGGGTGATCGCTAGCGCACATGCATACAAAGCACAACGATAATATGAGCAATGAATTTGTGAGTGAATGAGCACTAGCAAACATTCCGCAACATCACGGGAAAGCAAGGGAGAAGAAGAAATATGTAGCGGGCTTGTAGCCATGAATATTTATGCAGCAAGCTTAAATGAGCAATTCCCATTTGATTATTAGGGAAAGTGAAAAGTTGGCCGCTTCCTCTTGATTTCGTTGCCCTTTATGCACCCCCACTTTCCCCAATGCACCGCAGAGAGAAGGGTAATGAGCAGAGAAATGCGATGAGAATGGCGCGGCAAGGTCTCGCCACAAAATTGAAAGCAGCACTTCCCATCTCCAATCTTTTGTGGCTGGCTAAGGGAGAAAGTGGAGAAAGTAAGAAAAAATGTGGAGAAGAGTGCACAATTTGATTCTGTTTGTGTGGACGTGAGACTGAGCAATATCCATTTCCCACACACTCACTCTCACTTTCATTATGAGCATTTAGGAATAGCGTTTGGAAGAGCACACGTGGGAATTGTCTTCGTTCGCTCAAGTGAAAGTGAGCGGTTTTTGTTTCAACCATGGAAAAATGTATATCACTATATCCTTTATGTTGACACAACAAAATTCGGAGAAATCTGGTAAAAAATCTGAGACTGTTTAGTCTGCGAGTGTAAAATAGTTAGAGAGAGAGAGAGAGAGAGAGAGAGAGAGAGAGAAGAGATAGCTGTGCTCTATCGCTCCTGCTTCCTCACATCCCGAGTTAAAGCACTCTGGAGCGCGATTCTGCTGCTTAAAATTTATGGAGAAGGAGGACCACTATACACCCTTTTTATTATGGTGCAAGTAAAAAAGAGTGGAATGCTCCCAGAGTTCCCTTAAAATGCATTCCCCTCCATTTTTCACTTGACACAAAAACTTGTCCGCCCTCTTTCATTGTCTCCCCGAAAGCGTATACTCATTCTCAAATAACGGCTCCGCTCCTTCTTCCGCACGTGGATATACAGATATACAGATATGCCCAAATGTCTATTGTGTATGCATGGGAATAGGTGAGAGAGTAAGAGTGCAGCTGACTTTCTCATAATGTCAAGATAGATAGATAGATAGATAGATAGATTTTATTTACGTGTTTATAGGCATCAGTCAATATATATAACTGATATTCTTACCCTAACACAGAAAGAGTTAATACAAGTTTGTTTCATTATTATTAAAAGAGTCCATTAACATTCCAATTTGTCGCCAATAAGGATCAAATTACATCTAACTATGCTATACATAAATCTTACCCCTGTCTTTCAGTATTTTTTTATTACATTTTTCGCTAAAAGATTCTATTGTTTCAATTTTTTCGAGTTCAAGATTTTTTAAATACAAATTCCATTTCTGGCAACAGTTCCAGTGTACAGATTGTTTGATATGAGACTTGTTCGGTCTGGGTAGAACAAACCTGACAAACCCCTCTTCATGTTCGGTCGATCTTATAAACCATTTTGAGAACAACGTTGAGTTACGATTTTTGAAAGCAAATTTTAGGAGCGATAGTAAGCGCCTTTCATCAAAAGTGAGAATATTGAACTTTAAAAGTAAATCATTAATTTGAACACTATGTTTTGACGGTTTAAATTTTCTGTTGTACTTCGTGAAGCAATAGTTGAGAATGAATCTGTTTACTTTATCCTGTAACCTTTTCATTTCATCTAATGAGTGAATACCCCATATTATTAGTGCATAATCAACAATACTCACTAAGTATGAAGATACAAAAGTTTTTACTACGTTTTCAGATAGCAGCCTTCTTAGGCTGTACATTTTTGCAAGAGCAGAGTTCAATTTAGTTTCTACCGTGTCTCTGTGCTTAGTAAAAGAGAGCGTGGAATCAAGATGAATTCCAAGATATTTAAAATGGTTAACAGTTTCTATTTTTTCATTATACAAGTAAATTGGAGAAACCTCTGAATTTTTTGATCTATAGTCCTTCGGTTTATAAAAAACCATATGTTTGGTTTTGGATACATTAATTTTTAAACCATTTTTATTGCACCAATCTACTAACTTATCTAATTGCTCTTTTAATATGATAGAGCCCTCGTGATACGTTGTGCACCCTGTATAAAGTATTAGATCGTCTGCATATAAAATGTAATTAATATCTAATACCGAACCGATGTCATTAATAAATAGCACAAAAAATAGAGGACCAAGAATTGATCCTGGTGGTACCCCAGTAACAATATGAAAAAATTCAGACAAAAATTCTGAATTTTTTATTCTAAAAATTCTGTTAGTGAAATAGTTTATAGTTACTTTTATTAAGTAAGGGGGAATTTTATAAGAAAAATTCTGCATCAGCTTTTTAATTAGAAGTTTTTGGTTCACTGAGTCGAAAGCTTTTGAAAAATCTATGAAAATTGCTGTTGCTTTGCCTGACGTGAGGTCCAAACTTTCATAAAGGTGTTGCGTGACAACTGCATTTGCAGTCTCGCATGATCGTCCAACTCTGAAACCATGTTGACAATCATCAAGTTCATCTTTGACATATTTTAATAACCTACAATATAATATTCGCTCAAAAATTTTAACAATAAAAGGAAAATTAAAGATTGCCCTATAAGAGCTGGCCTGTGTTTTGCTACCTTTTCCTTTATATAAAGGTGTAACATCTGCCATTTTGAATCTGTCAGGTATTAGACAAGTTGTAAAAATACACGTAAACAATAGACTTAGAGGGCCAATGAGAACATTTGCAAATTTTTTGTATATTTTCTTTGGGACAAAAGTTTCCATATCTTTTCCTTTGTCAACATATGAAATTGCACTTGCAATTTCCGCAGTCGTTACTTCAAGTACATCTATTTCTCCATTGACCTCTTTGTAGCTATTTTCGTATTGTAGTACATCTAAGTTATCATCTGACGAATTTGTAGCGTTATTATCTACAATAAATTCAGAGGCAAGTTTCTTGCAGATTGCATCGTCTGTTGCAAGTACATTACCATTTTCAGACACTAATTTACATAATTTATGGGAGCCCTTGTGCCTGAATTTGATCAGCTCATCCATACAATTCCAAACGTCTACAGAACTAGTTGCAGCGGTGAATTTTTTGTGAAAATATTCTTTCCTAGCTTTTGCAGTCTTGACGTTAATTAAGTTTCTTAAACGTTTGTAATCTTTTAAAATGGATGGGTCATTATGAATATTTTTTCTCAATTTATCTCTCTCTTTGCATAACGACACGAGATTACCAGAGAACCATGGTGTGTTCATTCCCTTAACTATTCTCCTCTTTTTCGGTGCATGATTGTCTAACAATCCAATTATAATTTCTTCAAAAGCTCGAGCTGTTATTTGTACCATGTCTTTGTTGGCTAAAAATGACCAATCAATTTTTCTAATATCATTTTCAAGTTTATCTACGTCTATACTTTTGTAAGATCTAAATTCTATAACCTTTGGAGGTAGCTGTGTTTTGGCATGACTGAAAATTGCATAAGTAAGTTTGTGATCAGTTGTGGAAAAATTTATACAACCACACCTAGTAAACTTATTTCTATTTGAAACATATATATGATCAAGAAGAGATTCTGTAACTGTGACATCATTTCCTTCGCAATATACCCCTATTCTAGTGGGTTCATTGATCATTTGAAATAGGTCGAATTCGTACGATATACTAAATAGTTTTGATGCTTTCTCATCTTTTTTAAGTAGGTTTATGTTCATATCACCTAAAATTATGAACTCTCGTTTTGTCTTTCTTAGAAAATTAGAGATATTTTCAAAAAGCTGGAGTGCTTTGTCTAAATTGTTTTTGATTTGATCTGGAGGAAAATAACAGAAGCAGACATAAACTTCTCTAAAGAATTGTTTGCAAATTTTGACCACTACACATTCAAGTTCTGAAGGAACAGTGAAAGGTAGTTCAATTTCTTCATATCTAAAGTTATGATTAATATATACCATAATTCCACCACCACCCTTTCCTTTTCTATCTATTCTTATTGCATTATAATTTTGTATTGTATATAGATTGTGATCATTTTCATTTAGTTTTGTTTCTGTAACCCCACATACGGATCAAGATTGAGATAGAGTGTGAAGCTCGTCCTCAATGAGCTCTGTGCTCTGGTGTCACCTCGTTCCCTTAAATGACTCGACATAAAACGACGACTATTTCTTATTTCGGGCGGAGGAGAGCAGAGAAACGTGTGTGCCGAGTAATCAACCCTCTCTCTTCTTCTCTCTCTCTCGTTTTTACATCCTCTCCTCGTTCCCACTTCATTTTTCAGAATGGAGATATAAAATGTGAGCGAGGTACAAAAGGGCGACAGAGACCGTTGTTGTATTTAATTAAAGGAATTTAATTGATTTGCACAATTTAGAAGCTCGCCGTTCTCATAACAGTCCACATGATGGCCTTGGAAGGATTATATCCATTCTGCCCTTGGAATTTTGGATTTGTTCTCTGGATTTTAAAAGAAATCTCCATTTCTCCGAATGAGAGAGCAGATAACATTTCCAACCATTATGCATGCACTTTTCGAAATAAATTTCGACTTGGGAAAGTTGTAGAGATGCATGCTCTGGGAACGGGTTAAGACAGCAATCTTCTCTTCTCCACACTCTCTGCACTGAAGTTTGAATTGGAGGAGGAGGAGGAGTAACACAGAGAGAGAGAAAGCGTATTTGCATTTTAATTTGAAATTTTATATTTCCTCTCGTCCTCTTTTGGTTGCACACTCGAGACTAGAGTTAGATAATAGTTTACATGTGGTGTGGTGGAATGGTGGATAGGGAAGCCTATCGTGTACAGCTTTCTCTTGTCGTCGACACAAGTTATCACTTTGTTACTCGAGTGTCGTGCGAGTACACAAAAAAACCAATGCAAATGTACGTGCATTCATCGTGTGAGAGAGACAGAGAGAGAGAGAGAGAATGCCTTCACGACACACTGCTTCCAGAGCTCCAGTCAGCTCAGCTTTCTCAAAGTTCTCCTTTTTGTTGGAAAAGTGGAAGAGAGGAGACAGAAGAGTAGGTATAATTGAGGCTAAAAGGAGAGGCAGAATGAAAATGTTCAAGTTTCTACTTTCTCTTTCTGTCTCATCTCTCCACTTTAATTTCCTTGTTCACTCCACTCTCGTTTCTTTCTCGAGGAAAGTAGAGAAAGCTTGGGCTTTCTCCGATACAGAATGCGGCCGCCTTGTTTTCCCCTTTGAAACTTGTCGACGAAATCTACAGAGTAAATACACATACTTACATTTATTATTATTCCTTACAACTTCTTTCTTTTTGCAATTCCAAAAACTTTCATATCTGTCAAGAAACGCACACACATATAAATATATATATACACCTTTCATTTCTTTCTCATCACTTTATTCTTCCCCTTTTTGGCCTTCATCTTGAAAATTATGAAGTTTGGGAAGGATGGAAGAGACAAAAGTTGACTTTCTCTTCGCTTCTGATGATTATTAAGGGAAATCTTTATACTGTGAGAGCAA
The DNA here is from genome assembly GCA_034687055.1 of Heteromurus nitidus. Classification (NCBI taxonomy): domain Eukaryota; kingdom Metazoa; phylum Arthropoda; class Collembola; order Entomobryomorpha; family Entomobryidae; genus Heteromurus; species Heteromurus nitidus. The sequence goes on from JAQFZW010001252.1 coordinate 19,572, forward strand.
TGAGCATATGCTACTTTCTTCTTCGGGGACACATGTCCACTTTCTCTTTCATCTCGCCTCAGAGAATGATGCAACACTTTCTCTTCCAAATAAATGATGGAAAGTGGAGGCAAGTGTAAAAGTGTAGAGTGGGACCTGATTAAATGTACTGCCTTAATTTTTCCTCGACTTCACAAACCACGCTCACAGCTTTCCACAAAAGCGAAGGAGAGAGAAAACAAGCTGTAATAAACTGGTTTTAGTGGGACCATCATTCACATTTTCGTGTCATCATGATATAGGATGATGTGATGCGCAAATGAAACGACTTTGAAAGTCTAGCAACTCATTTCCGATGTTTTTGGCTGGAACCCACATGGCCGAAATGTGTTTCATGTTGCGTGAGTGGGGAATGGGCCCACACTCCAAATGAGATGAGATGGATTAATTTATGCATGGAATAGTGGAGTCGTAGTGAAGGAGCATTTCCCCAGTCTTAATTAAACTTTGAGCAGTGCTCACATTATTTTCGAGCAAGCTGTTACGCACACAGTTACACTGACTAATGAGGAGGCAGCAACTGCACGTTCTGAACGTCCAATCCCTCCCTCTCTCTCTCTCTCTCTCTTCAAATGTTTTGTTTATCCTCCCAATTTCACGTGGAAATCAATCATGACGGGGCCAGTTCTCCTTTTCCTCAGAAATGGAGCGTAATTAGAGTGAAAGGGGCTGTGGAGTGAGCTATCAGCTCGTCTAATGATGTCTCGTTTTGCGATGCCAAGTCAGGTCTCAGGTACGGAGTGATACGGATGAGAGAGAGACATGCGAAACGCAGAGAAAACGGTTGGTCATGTGGTGACGTGGCGCGATGCGTGTGCCTCAATAACCAGCGTGTTACTTCCCTTTCATTGTTTTCGAGGGAAAAGGAGAAGGAGAGAGAGAGAGAGAGAGAGAGAGAGAGGGTCAGCCCATCGGCACCGAGCCAAGTTGGACTGGACTGCGAGCTCCATCAAAATCCTGCTTGTCGACAAGGGGCCAGCATGTGAATCACACCGCCGCTCATGATGAAGATGTCGTCATCTTGGCTGGTGTCACCTCTATTATTCCGCACTGTTCCCCTTCTCCAAACCCAATTCATCTCTTTCCTTTCTCTCCCTTTCTCTCTTGCTGTAGCCGAGTTCGAGTTGTAGACCAAACGCGAGGCAACTCCGCAAATAAAATATTGGAGAACATCATTGAAATTGTGTCGAACGAAGCTGGGGTTCTTTCTCGCGCTCTCCTTTGCTCCTTGTGCCGATGAATTATTGGTGGGAAATAAACAGAAGCATGGGATGAAGGTCTCTCCTCTCTCTGCGTTCCTCCTCCGATTTGCACGCTTCGTTGCCTCCTTCCCTTTTTGCCCTGCTCTCGGCTCGGCTTCTCTTTTTGGTGAAAGTGGGACAAGCAAGAGGAGCAGCCATGTTTTACGCTTCATCATTTTCATCGTCATTTCGCTTTCTTAATTCATCATTCCTCACACTCTCCCTCTCGCCGAGCGGATGAATAAGTGAAAGCAAACTTTCTCTTTGATTTGCCACGCTCCCTTTTGAAACCTGATCAGGGAACGATGTCTGCCCCTCGCTGACTGCTGATGCATGGAGAAAGCGGAGAAAGCTATCGCCTCACATCACTCCACAATTTGTCCTTCGCTCGGAGAAGTAGTAATGAGGAGCGGAGAATGAGTGACAGCATGTGTATGCACGTATCAAATGACGGCGCGAGGCCATCACTCATCTCCCAAAATTGCCAGCTCACAAGCTAATTACACTAATTAACTACACGCATGAGCAGCTCGAGGATATCCCTCTGTTCATTGAGAAGGACGTGGATGGGAGAAAGGCTCACGACACAATATCATCCAAAAAGGGGCATTTAATAAGGCTTCTCCTATTTCACCATCTTCCACAAAAAACCAACTTCAAAAGCACCATTTTTCTGAGAATGTGCGCGCACTACATTTCTCAAGTTGAAAGGGCTCTGGTGCGCTTCAGTTTCGTTTTGTCCTGTTTGAAAATGAGAGAATGAAAGAGGATTTTGATGAGCGAGTTAATAAAACAGAGCAGCCTGGACTTGGCACTTTTTTCACTGTGCTTCACAGCTGGAAAGGCAGAGTGGGTAAAAGTCAGTTATTCTTCTACAAAAGTTGGTTGGCATATTTACTCCACTTTCTCGACTCTGTCATTTCTCCCACACAACCTTTTTCCCAGCCTTTTCCTGTCAAATTAACCGTCAAGCTGTCCTCTTAAGTGTTCATTTGTTCGTGTACCCTACGCCGTCCCCTACAAAGGTACAAAACAAAACACACTGTGCAAAACAGTTTCTACTTTCTCCTCTCAACTCGATTCCATTTTAAAGTTTCAATGAAATGGGAGCTAGAATAGCACAATGAATTTCCATATTGTATCACAAAAGAAATATGCTGGCAATCCCCACGAAATTCTCTAGTCTCAAGTAAAAAAATTATCAACTGTCTCAAAAACCTGCTCGAATTTGTGACTGGAAGACATCTTCTCGAACTCGATAAGCATAAAGCATAATATTTCTGGTGTGAGGCGATGACGTAGATTGAATGCAGCTGGGAGCTTGGTCACTAAAATTGCTTCCTCGTCCTCAGCAACATGCATATGCCTCGGGGAAATAAAGTGGCACAAGAAAGCTTCTTATTGCGATTAATGCCGATGAGCGCGACATAATTGTAATGAAATAGCTTTTGGGAACGGGCGTTTCGTACATTTCGCCACACATGCTCGCTCAAGGTCCCATCAATCACCCATTCCCATTTCGTGAAAGAAAAGTAGGAATGAAATTGAGCCAAGGTTAGCTTTCAATTTTTAGGTTTACCTTGAAAAACTGGATGCGGAGAATAATGGGGAGAATCCTATCCTAAAACTGTAACAAGTATTTTTTGAATGGCTCATCGCATCGCCACTTATTTCCCTGGATTGCACACACCTGACTTGAATATGCAACGACCTTTTCTCTGGACTTGGCTTGCAAGGTTCGCCTTTCTCCTTTCTCCTCGACGTCAGAACATGAGAACATGGAAGCAATAACGATAATGCAAGGGGGATCGTAGTCGATCATCTCATTGAATTCGCTGTAAAAGGCGCCATAACATTTTCATGGGATCATCTCGGAAATAACTTGTCTCTCTGAGGTGCAGACTCGCTGGAGACTTTTTTCGGAGGGAAGGAGGCGATTGAAAAGTGGCTTTAAATTGCAGTGCCAAGGGCAGCATCATCTCTCTGCCCGAATTCCACTCTCCTCCATCCAACAACGGGTCCAACCAACATTATCATTACTACACGGCGCACGTTACGCTCTCCGTGAAATTATTCACCTTTTTCTTGGGAACGATCGGAGGATGACACCTGCAAAGAAATCCACATCAAAAAAAGGCTGGAGAGCAACATTGTCTGCTCACTCGCCAATAAAATTGAATTGCGACATTTGGAGAAGGGAGTAATGCGGAGTGTAATCACCGAAATGCCTTCTCTCCTCACTCTTCACCTCACTCCAAGGGACCTTCTCCCCCTCTCCCATAAAATGACAATTGGACAAGTGATCATAGGAAATCCATTCGTGTGTTGCAGCTCACTCACTCACTCACTCACCCAACCAATTCCCATGAATATTTTACTCTTGCCTTTCCCTCCTTCCCTCCTTCCTCGCGTCGTTGCCTCATATGTTCCAGCAGCGTCCGCAAGACTTGCGTATCCTCCAGAGTGACTCCAATATCCTCGCTCTCGAGGAGAGAGCACTTGCTCGAAATAATGCTTTTTCCAGAGTCGAGTATTTTCTCATCTTTTTGGGGGAGCAGGAGAGAGCAGAGTTGTCGTCGAGTCGATAGTTGTGTGATGTGGGGAAAAGGACGGGGCAGCGAAGCAGAGCGAAGAAGAGAATGCCTTGAAGGACATTGTATCTCAGAGAAAAATAACAAAAACTTTTACTCCTTTTTTACATCTACTCTTTTCCGATTGACTTTCAAGAGAGAGAAAAGAAAACAAGGTAAAAGATTACACTTCCCTCTCCACCACTGCCTACTCACAAAACTCATGCTCCCTCCTCTCCCAATACGATGGAGACGAGTGCATCTGTTTGCTCTCTCTCTCAAGCTGCTCGTGAAAACACAATTCATAGCAGGGCAGGCACCCAGTTGCACGATGCACGCCAAAAATGGTAAACCCTCTACCAAACAATCTACAAAGGTCAGGGGAAGCAAGGTACAATCCCTGAAAGTGTGACATATACACGAAGACTTGCCGTACTTTTATTAGCACCAGTAACCGTCCGGTATAAGCACAATTATGATGGGCGTGCAAAATATATTGATGCCAGGAAGCCTGCCCAGCTATGCGAAACATGTAACTACACTCGGTGATGTGATATGTGTTGTTTTTCTTCCAAAAAAAGAAGCAAGAGTTGAATTTTCGTCAAGACTTGTGCCCACTCGACCAACTTGCTCTCTCCCTTTCTCCTTTCCAATCCTCGCGGCTGGAGGGAACTTGTGGTGTGGTGTGTAAGGCGTACTGAGCTCTACCTCTGACATCTCTCTCCTTCCTTTCATTTTGCATGGATCAATGCTATTTCCCTTCTGCCACGGTCAGCATTCAACTCTTGCTCGTCAATGCACCTCCAAACCAGCCACCTTTGCACTTTTGCACATTGATATCTCCATGTCAACCCTAAAATACCGTAAGTGCATGCACTCGTCACCATCATCCAGATCTGCTCACGCCCACTTTGGATGCTCTAGCGTGCATTCTTCACAACGGCTTCCTCTCTTTCTTTATTCAAGTGGTCGCCTCCCGTTTGCGACGCATCCACTCTGAGAATGTGTGTGCGTGATTGTCACGTGCAGACAACCGTCAACTCTCCACTTCATTCCTGGAGAAAGTGGGGAGCTTTCCCTCTCTTTCTTTCCACGTTTCCAGTTGCAGTCATAAATTCCATTTTGCTTGCATGTGCTCCAAGGTCCTCCTTGAAATCCCTTAACAAACCAGTCCATCTCAACATGCCACATCTTTTGTGTAAAGAATCGCTTGAAAATTGAAACAAGTGAGCAACTGAGCGTTTTCCATCGCTTTCCATCTGGAATAGGGAAATGTATGTATTTGTAATAGATCTTGTGGACATTGTGTAGCACGTTTAAAGATTTGTGCAAGTGGACAAAAGTGTGGAGAGAATCGCCCATTTCAACTCCCTTCTCTCTTTTTCTCCAGCTCGTCTCTCAAACTGGAGAGGGCGACTGGATATATCCGTCGTTCCAAGTCTGCGTTTTCTTCGATCCACACGGAGAAAGTTGAGGATAATATTGTTCTTGTGTTGATTGTGGGAAGAAAGGGGATCCAGTCATGCAACACTTGATACTCTCCCCGAGTCATTCGGAGAAATGTAATAATGGCGAATGTGCGGTTTCCCAATCTCTCCTCCAAAAACTGACTCTCTCTCTCTCACTCTCTCTCTCTCACTCTTTCTCCAGAGAGAACAACAGCAGATGGTGGTGTAGCAGTTTCCCGGAAAATGCCCCCTCATAGCTCGCATGTAAATAGGTAATCGGAGTCATAATGCGTGGAAATGCGAGAACATAAGAACAACTGAGAAACTCCATTTTCTCCTCCATTCATTTTGTTTTGTTTCAATGTTCCTTTTATATTCGCTCCGCATAAGATGATTCAATAAAGAAGAGTTCTGGGAGACAGTTATTCCGATGACATGATGATTGCACGCTCTTCCCATTTCCCGAGTACGAGCATATGTTCGTCGTGATGATAATATCGAAATGGACTTGGATACTGTTTCCGCGATAAAATAAAAAATATATCATGTTCTGCTTCTTTTAGCATTTTTGGAATGAAAAGAGAGGCGATCAAGTCGACTATTTTTTATGATGATGGTCATTGCTTTTTGATCATCATCTGATCGGCTCCTCTCCGCTCCCACACATGAGATAATGTGTGCATTAGCGTGTGTTGGAGAGAGAGAGAGAGAGAGAGAGTTGCACTTCCTCCCTCTCCATCATCATTCAACTCCCTTTTTATTCCCATCATTTTCGTGAAAGATAAAAAGACATTTCTATCACGCTATTCCCCCTTTTCCGCCTCCCTCAATTTCTTTCCCATCTCTTTTCTCTAATCTTGTCCAGGCATGAAAAAATCAATGCTTCAAATAAAGAAAGCAAAGAAAACTGAGAAAATCCTTGGAGCGTGTATTGTGAGGCTTGTTGTTCTCCTTCTGCCCCTTCCCACTTTCTCCACTTTCTCTTCATTTTCTCCCAATGAAGCATAGACTACGCTCTCCGCTCGCTCCACTTAATTGACACAAAGACAAATCTAAACAGACATTTTTTCTTGGGCGAAGCCACTTCCGCCAGAGACGAGCGGAGCAGCACTCAATAACTTTCTTTCCTTCGAGTTGCCTTCTTCGCAACTCAATAAATGGGATACATGGAGAGGAGGCGAGCATACACACGAAGCACGTGTGAATTGATCTCTCTTCTATCTCCCTCTGCCCATGCACGACGCTCCGACTGCTCCGAGTAAGGGAACACTCAGCTCGCTTCGCTAAATAACTGATCAATTTAGTCTGCAAAAGGATCTCATCCATGCTGCTTCCATTCTTGTTGGGCGTAGTGCGCGATTCCAGAAAAGCGATCGCACAGTCTCTTCTTACACTTGTTTATTTCCTCATTCCTCCTACTCATTCAATTCACTTTCGAGCATTGACGACGAGCTCGCACTATTTCAACCTTGCATTTCGAACCAGAACATTGAGAACCCCGGAGGACCCCTTTTCCCCATAAGAGAGATTTCCACACGATCGCGTCCTAACGTCCACTCTAATTCTTTTCGGGTCTTGGAAAAGGGTAACTGGAGACTAATCATCATCGTCATGTCATTCTCTCAAAACACTGGTCCACCATATTAATCCGCGAAAAAATGTCAAAAGTCAAAAGCAGGGGTAAATGAATATAAATAACATCTTATATTCCTCCAAAAGTTCTTGAATATTGGAAACATGTAACTTGATTGAAATGGAAGGTGAGCGATTTTTTTTAAAAAAAGCCATCACTCTTCACCACTCACTGCACCCTTGGGATACCTACCTTTCCACTACCAATACGAGCTAAACGTCGCAACGTGCCGTTGATATAGTAATATGCCGTCACAGCCATTTTTGGGTTGTCGTCAGTTTGTGCGTGATGCAGTAAGAAAGAAGCGTGCATGATGGAACGGAAGTTGACTTGCGTGTTAATCGGAGACACATCCCTTCTCGAACCTCCAATCTTCCTCTCATCTTTGCAATTGTCCTCAATTCCATCTCTCACTTCCATCGTCTCGCTTGTGGACATTCTTTCCGGTTACTCCGCCGCGTCTACGCATGCCTTCACTTTCTACTAAAAATTGTGTGGCTGTGGTGCCGTCTTCTTGAGTACAATGCTTCTTTACTTTCTCACGAGAATATTTTTAAAAAAATAACGCTTGAGAGAAGGTGAAGTGTACATTGTGCACAGCACCCGCACAGTGCGGAAGATGATGATGATGGTGGTGGTGGTGAGGATGATGATATGATATTAGGAAGATATATGGTCTCTTGCCATTACAACTGATTGCTTGTAATGGCTGTTTCATACACTTGGAATATCCATTTGTCAACCGGATTTTCCTGGGATTTTCCCTTCCTTCCTCCATTCTCGCTTGATGTCTCTATTTTATGATTTCTTTTTGATCCTCCTTCAGCTGACATGTAAAGAGGCTCAAGAGGCTTATTCCTGCCACGCCAACAACACCCAAGCTCCGGCCAACAAAGCTCCTGCCTTTTAAATACAAATCTAATGTGCATACATCATCTCAGACTCCGACTATCGCCATAACGGATGCAATGAATGGATAGGGGCAGCATTCGCCTACGGCCTACAATACACCCTCCCTTTCCCTTGCCACTTTCTCCCATTTTATTCACAGGTGCACACTCACGTCTGTAACGTGCGGAACCGGCAGCAACGGAAGAAAGGAGAGAAGGACAGTCTCGCCAATTTATCAATTGATCCTTGTTTGCGAAAAGGACATTCGGGACAAGGCAATTGTGAATTGTCCTTGTGAATCCTTTGCTGCTTTCAAGATAGTTGACCTCGAAGAGTCAAAGGGAGACAACCTGACTTTGTTCCTCGAGTCGCTTCAATTCTCCCAACCTTTGCAATTATTCTTGCGCCATTTGTTTGGAGAAATAGCGATAGTGTGTGTTTGTATGTGGGTGAGGTGGGCTGGGATTCGATAATGTATTCGTGGCGTAAAGCGTGCCAGTGCTTGACAGGGTCCGCACGGCACATATGAATAACATATCAAAAAGGATCATCAGATCACTCTACCCTTTCTTGGCAATGTGGACTAGTTTAATGCGGAACACGACTTGGACGCCGTCTCTGGAAGACGGATTGTTTGTTCCGCAGGTGCTCTCTCTCTTTCACTTTTCCTTATTTTCTCCGCCTCCTGCTCTCCTCGTGTCGAACACTAATCCCTTTATTCGAGAATTCGGGAAAGTAGTCGCCGCTCCACTTTTTCCATATCCTTTTTGAATAATTTACATAAAGAAAGCGCTCAGGTGAGAGGCTTTCCCTCCAAAATGCCATTTTGTCGTGTGTGTCGGCAACACGACTAAATCTAGATCTGCAAAGTATGCGGCGTCTGGCTGAGTGTGTATCCTTCGGGAGGATGATTACGGGAAGTGAGGTGTTCATCTGTGCACAATAATGATGTAGTTAGTTAAGCCGGGAGATTTGCGCATTCCGCCTGCACACAACTTGTAGAAGCAGGGCGATAGAGAGAGAGAGAGGGGGGGGAAACACGTTAGTGGATTCAATTAAAATTGTCTGTCATGTGTGATGGCGAAGGATTGGAGAGATCCCAGCGGAAGCAACAATTGTTTGCTGGAATGGGATTCTTGTGGAACGGAAGCAGATATATGTGCTCATCTAGGGGAAATTATGTGACAGGGATTTCGTATTAGCGGATCTTTTGTAAAGATTTGGGAATGGCAACTATCTCGAAGAGACACGCATGAATAAATATGCCTGCAATGAATGCACACTAATTGCAAAATCATATTCTATTACGCTGACACTGTGAATGAGGATGCACACGTGCCACAAGCATCATTTGAAAGAGAGGCGAGAGACATCATTTTACGCGTTTGATATCCACTCTCCGCTTCTCCGACTTGTCAGCCCAGTTACACCTTCCTACTTCCTGTGTGCACTCATGCTGAGCAACAAGGGGAAAGTCGGAGTGGAGTGTGTGCTCCGGATATTGTTTGTGTCGACATTGCGAAAAAGGATTTGTAAGGGAAAGCATTTGCAACACTCCAAGAAAAAAATCCACTTTTTGAACACCTTTTTAGTCAGGGGCGATCCCAACAACCAACACATCCGTCGAGTGAGTCGAGTGACAATCCAATTCCTTTCTTTTGTGGCTGTATGCATTTTCCATTTCCTTATGGAGTGGAAAGGACAAAAGGCTTTCTCCGAGGAATGTTTGTGGTGAGGTATGTGATGAAAGCAAGATGTTATTCTCTCCTGCCACCTTATACCTACGTGGCAAGGTGCAACCCAACAACGTAGAAATGTTTTGCCGCTCCATCAACACACACACGCTTCTTTCCAACACAACTTTCTCCACGGGAGAGTGCCAAGGAGAAAAGAGACAACACTGGTGTGCTTGTGCACACAGAGTACACAGACGCAGATAGAGACACGCACACAAAACACACACGGGGCCTGCAAGGGGGAGACAGCTTACTCGTTAATATTCCCCCATCTGTCTTCATTACATTCCGCGATCAATTTTCTTTGCCAGTTTGCTAAGTTGACGGAGAGGAGAAAACATGTACTTTCCCTGCTTTCTCTAGTGACACGGACCCTCTCTCCAGGAGAAAATATGTACGGGTTTCATGCCGAGGAAAAAGGAATGTGTATACGCGCGTGGTTCATAATGTTATGGATGGATGTAGGCATGTTGTGCTATAAATTTTTACGCAACAGTAAAGCGGTGTTCACGTGGAGAGGAGAGCGGATGAGCAGAGCATCAGCAACACATTCTCAATGTGAGCGCACTGTGAACTGTGAGCAGTGGAGAGATATGAGGCTATGAGGATGCGAGTGAGATGAGTGTCGAGCAGTAAAATGAAATGTGGCTGGAAGACGGAGGAAAAAGCAGTGGGAACTGATCGCGAGAGGAAATCCTCTTTATTACTCTGATTTCCTTGTTGAAACAACTCCGCTCTTCCGAGTCGCCTTCAAAAGTGCAAATCGCTGTATTGATTTGCTCTAGTGGAGAGAGTGGGAGAGAGAGACATCAAAAGCATATCGAAGAATATGGTTGCACTTTAAGTCGGAATTCGGAAATGGCATTTATCATGATCCTCATGAAGCTATCACGTCGTCGCATGCCTTGAATGGGATGAGCGAGTGATTCATGGGATGAATGACAAGTGTAAATATCTCTTAATTCCTTTCTTCCCTTTTTCGGAGCAGAAAGAGCGAGCTGACACTTTTGTCACACTTGCCTACTTCTTCCACTCGCACTCATCCACCCCTACTTCCCACCATATCTACAATCTACATCCATCACCAACGACAACAAAAACGCTCTCATTTATAAAAATGATGATGGTGATGTGACAGCATCCTTTCTCTTATTCAACTTCCTTCATAAAAAAAACCGAGAGGAAAAATCAGTGAATACTTACAAAAATTGTCCGATAAAAAGTTACAAATAAATTTTAATTAGTC
>JAQFZW010001253.1:0-30371 GCA_034687055.1 Heteromurus nitidus
TCGAAGTCTTCATTCATGACATTCAGTAGTCAAAAGCATAAAGTGTTGACAGAGAACATCACATTAAAAATAAATTCCGAGAAAATTGACAAAGTGGAAAAAATGAAAATACTTGGCGTAATCTTTGACAGTGAAATGTCGTTCGATAAACATACAAATTCCGTTGTATCAAAATGCTACGCAAGCCTATCTCTGTTATACCCTCTGAAACATATCACGAGTCAAAATACAAAGAAAATCCTGGTTGATTCCCTAGTGCTATCTCACTTAAGATATGCAGCACCACTATGGCTTAACAAATCAAGCAGTAACCTCTATAAGGCAAACAAAGTACTAAGGGCAGCAGCAAGATTTATACTTGGAATTAAGAAGTATGAGAGTGTGACAAGCGAAATAAACTGTAAACTTGAATGGCTTAACTGTCCGAACATGTACAAATTTGACATACTATGCAATGTGTATAAATGTAGAAACAATGTTGGTCCAACTTTTATCAAAGAGTATCTAAACCTGTGTACAAATGACTATAAATCTGTAAGTACAAGAGTGAGTAAATATTACAGACTCACGGATAACTATATGAAACTTTATGGAAACCAATCGTTTAGGTGTATAGCTACCAACCTGTGGTTAAATATTCCTGATACGATTAAGCATAGTAAATCTTTGTTTAGTTTTAAGAAAACACTTCGATCTTACTTTTTAAGAGAACAAATTAAGGATGATATAAATAATGAAGAAATGTTAGACGACCTCTTTTTACTTTTTGACGAAGGATGAAAATACACTGAATATCCATATAATTGTATGCACATGTTTTAAAAAAATCGATGTAATGATATGCCTACTCCAATTGCATTCACTGGCTTTGTGCCACCCTGTGAGGTAATTTTCCTCAATGAGGGACTCACTTGTATGAAATAAATAAATAAATAAATCTACTTTTTCCCTTGTAATTTGTAATGGTCTTTAATGACATGACTCTCTCTTGTTTGTTTGCTCACTTCACAGTTTGTAATCACTTTGCTCGCGGAGTGTTCACCATGGTGGGAGCTGTTAGTCCAGAGTCATTCGACACCTTTCATTCCTATTCAAACACTTTTCAAATGCCCTTTATCACTCCTTGGTTCCCAGAAAAGGTAAGTTTTATTTCCAAACGGAAAAACTTTATTTTCTCTCTCAAAAACTCTCTCTACTTTAAGCATAAATCCTCGGATTATTGACCTGATTTTCCAATATAGTATTGCAGAAGCTGAAATTTTGGAGAAGTTGTTCCTCCGACTTTCTCAGTGATTTTCAATATCAACGGATGAAAGAATTGTGGAAGTTTGTGGCTTTTTAAATGTCTACGCGATCATGATGTAACATATAAAATCATACACGCTATCATGAAGTTATGCACGTAGCAAACCACAATTGCATTACTGAGCATAGACTAAAAATCCATCAGGGCGAACCGTCGACTTCCACGTGGCATGTATGCATGTATCTGTTGTATGTAGATACATAAAAATTGTGGCAAGGCATTAACATAAATTATTGGTAAATATCTAAGCATTTTTTGTCCAAAAGTAGTAAAAATCTCAAACTTTTCCCTTCTATTTTTAGAATACGGGTGGAGCAACTAACGTTCTTAAATATTCATCTTATTTTTGTTGTGTATACCAGCGCCAGCATTGCATTTTCCCTTGCGAAGACGAACTGTTTTTTCACCCCATAAAATGACACATAAACGACTTGAGTGGAGAGTATGCCGCACTAACTACATAAGCAGACACATACATTTTCCCCCTTCTTTTTCTTCTTTCTTTCATTCTTGTCCCACAACCCATATATTTCATGAAGACGTAAGGAGACCGGAATTTACCATAATTTCCCAAGCTACTTCTGTCGCTTGCTTCATTGTTCTTGTTGTAATGGGAAAATGATGCAATCCGCATCATCACCAGAAACTACAAGCATACAAAGTAGTTGTATTTTTTCTACACACACAAAATAAACTTTTCATATGATCATATTAGGAAAAAAATAAATGTACTCAGAAGAATGCCACCAAAAAGTACTACTACATTATACTATATTAAAAATATCATCAAATGACAATCCCGCAGCACAAAACTTGCATACCCATACTTTCCCTTTTTTCTCCAACTCGGGAAAAGAAGTATATGTCTGCATGTGCATCCACTCATGCATTCATTGCATATATACACAGAGTTTTGTTGTTCCAGCAGGCGCACTCATACACACGCACACATTGTCAGTTTTCATGCGACTCAAATAAAACTGTCGTAAAAATGTTGTAAGAACGACTTGTTCCTTAAGCTTTTTTTGCGCCCCTGCTGATGCAAGTGCTTTAAAAAAAGTAGGAGAGGAGAGCCGTCGTCCCCGAACACAAGTTATATATATATACCCTTGTCATTTCCCTGTTTTTGTTTAAAAGAAAAGTGGAGAAAGTAAGAATAGGGAAAGGGGAAAGAGAGGAGACAGGAGAAGGAAAAATTGGGAGAAAGTCGGGTAGTGGCAGGAGGAACACAAGTTGTAATAGTTGGGAGAAAAAGGAAATGAAGAAATGTTGCTGGTGGATTTGGATTGCAATAAATATCCCTTTCCCTCTGAAACTCCAACTGAAAGAAGGACAAAAACGGGAGTGGAGTAAAAAAAAAAGAAGGGGGTTGTTGCATTTCCTTCTTCTTCTCCTTCCATCAAGAACACCAACCCATGTTATGTTTGTGGCAATATATATGGTGGACTGGAGACTGAAGCTTGTGAGAAAGTATAAGTGGAAAACTCAGTGGTTGGCTAAGAAAGTAGAAGACAAGAGAATTAAATATAAAGTGTAGTTCTAACTGAAGCACACACACACATTTTATACATTTGTACAACTCACAAATAATACACATTTCTCTCTCTCTCTCTCGGTATGCATTCTGCTCGAAGAAGTCCAGTTCCTCTGCGGAGGAAGGCTCACGTACTTTTGCAATATGTATTTGTCGCCTGTGTCGACTCACGATGCAGCGAACAGTGAACCTCTCCCCCTCTCTCCTCCCCCTGGACAAAAATAAATTCCACAAATATCGTCCGTAATACAACACAAATATTTTTAGCAAGAAAAAAGGCAACTCTTGTCTCATTTATCTCCGACCAATATTAGAGATGGAATGAGCCAAGACATATCTCTGTATTAGTTATAGAGGTATTCTTTTTTGAGATGAAGAATGTTTTTATACATTTTTTTGCTCTTTTGGAAAGTGCATATATATAGATGGAGAGGGAGAAAATATGTCACAGAGTGAAATCCAAAGAACACTCACTCTTATAAAGAGCCATAGATCAGGAATATAAATGCCATCTTTCAGACAAAAGGGTCGCTATTTATATATACCAAGACACAATGGGAATAAGATGATAGGGATCCCGTTGCTAAATGCCGTTATTGTTGTTGATGTTCTTTTTTTCTCATAAACCTCATTTCTCCCTCTCTCGTCTTCTTCGACTCCTCTCACTTTCACTTTTTTTACTCACATCATCAGAGGATTGCATTTGCCAAAAGCAAAAGCTGCGTGTTATTACATGTGATCATTATTATTATCGTTATTATTGCCATCACATCTGATACAATTCTTTCATCTCCTCCTTTCATGTGTGTATTGTAGTATTGTGTCTGTATATATATGCTGCTGCTGCTGTTATATACAAACCAATGAGCACACATATCATTTACAATTTAGTGGAAGCGCGCTCAGAGAGAAAGTTGGAGAGGAGAAAAATATATAAGAAAGGAGAAATGTAATTAAATTTTCTGACTTTATTTTTCCTATTTCTTTTCTCTTTTCATTCCTCGTCGCTTCCTGTGGACGCTCACTCTGGCCTGGCCGCCTGCTGCTACTCCAAATCTTTCCTGGACTTAACCACCGACTTGAACTATCCGTGTTGCCTTATTCGTCTTCTTCTTTTTTTGCTGACCGATGGATCTGCTCACGGGATTCTCTTTTTTCTTTCTCTCACTTTCTTTTCGATGTTTGATCCTCCAACGGCATCTTTGACTCTGGTGTTTTGTACGACTGCCAATTCACTCTTGGAATGGGAATCAATGGAAACTGATGATGATAATAATAATAATACAATCTTTTGACATTTTGTATGATGCGCAAATAATATTATCTGATTGAACTGGACAACAATCTTATAAATGATGATCATCATCATGATTCCGTACGACTCGCAACTTTTTTTTTCCGCCCATCCTTTTTTATTTTTGTTTGGTGATGATTGTGTGGACGATTATTATATGATGCTCTCTACGATAACGATGATGATGATCATCATCGTGGAACTCTATACTTTTACTTTTTTTGCTCTTTGGATCACTACTCTTCCCCTTTTTCTCGCCGGTTTTTACTCTTTGGATCTTGCCAATGACTGAATGGCCGCCTCCAGATGGTCTCAACAATGATGGATTTTGCTACCAGTATGAGACCGGATTTTCATCGTGCTGTGATTGATACTATTTCATATTATGGATGGAAGAATATCATTTACTTCTATCATTCTTATGAAGGTACGTGATAACCTCTCTTTTTTATGTATATCCTTTGCTCATAAGTTTATTTCCGTATGCTATTGTCTGAATTTCAAATAAGCTTCGTTAGTCACATTCCTAACATCGCCATATGCTTACTTAATGGAATAAAAGACTCACTCATCGTTGACGCCTCCACCTTCCAGGAAGCTGTTTAAGGGCCTTCCATACTCATATTATTGGGGGAATGGGGATGAAGCATATATACTTTTACTTATATCGCTACATCATATCCGAAACACTTTTGATATTCCAGATGACTGAGCTAAACGACACCACCACCTCAAGCTCGAGTTATATTATCGATTCTCATTCTCGTAGGCTCTCCTATTTCAGCTCCAATTTTTCCCCTGCAAACTGTGTTTAAAATGGAGAATAATTTGATTATCCTTTTCCATTTCCAGGAATGTGCTCCTCTTCCCAGTATTATTAGAATAAATTCTTATTACATGAAAAAGAAAAAGTTTTGTGTATCTACGTGGGTAGCAGTGATTATGATCCCATCTTTCTGGGAAAGTGAATGAAACCGTGGCGGTTGTAAGTTCTAATCAAGCATTAGTTCCAATCATATTAAATTAGTTACGTAAAGAGAAAATGTCATCTATAAAGGTTATATATAAAATGTGTATGTATGCTAGTGATGTTTACGTAAGTTTTTGGAGACCAGACCAGCAGAGACTCGCTGATAACATATAACATTCCATTCCACTGTTGTACTGTATATCGTTTCTCTGTTGACAAGCACATCCCCTTATTGCGTTTACAGCAGCATCCACTTTCACATACAATAATATACCTAATGGAATGGCAGAGATTTTGTGGGAGAGTATTTATATAAGTGGAAAGCGCGCCGACATAAGGTACATTTTACAACTGTATAATCTCTTACTCTTGACAACATACATATTCAGCAATGAAGAGAAATCACTGAGTAAGCAAAAGCGAGAAAGAAAAAGTAAGAGAGAGGGAGAGAGAGAACGAAACGGGGAATACAACTGGGACTCATTTTGAAATCCGGTGTGTTTTCCGTATAATATAACTTATAATGAAAATGAAACGACTTTTTCCTTTTTCACTCTCTTTTCCCCAGGAAATTTCACTACAACTTTTGGCTAATGTTTGCATTAGATATCTAGCAGCGTTTCAGGAAATAACTGCAATATTCATACACACTGGTTAAAAAGAATGAAAGCTTTTTCCACACCGAGGATCTCTCTCTCTCCAGACAGCCCGGTGGTATGTACTTGTGAAATGTTTCCCAACTCTCGCTCTCTCTCTCTCCGAGATTCCGTCATCATGTAAAGTGCGAGATAGCGACGACGACGGCAGGACCGTTGTGAAATTCTTCTCAAATTGTATATTCCTTCTCCTATTTAAATGCTAGTAGATATCAGCTACGGATAATATCTATCTACAAGTTTCGAATATTGTACTTTCCCTCTAGTTTTCTTCATAACGCAAAAACTCCCTTGAACAGAGTTGGACTCTGCCTTGAGAATTTTAACATGCCAGTTAGAGGACAAAAGCATTAAATACTCATTTAATGACATTGCATTTCACATAGCTAATTTTCCTCTTCGAAATTCCACAACTCTCGGGGAGAAAAAGTTTCACTTTGAAAATTCCAAAAACTCGGGACACACCAGCGCGAGCAAGTATTATAATCTATGTGTATTGTTCCCTCTCTACCATATCACCTCAGTCTATATTAACTACATTAACTGACAACGTGTAACCCAAGTTTAGTTTTTGGAGAACTGCGAGAGCCCCTCTCCAGCAAAACGCTATCAAATTTTATACATTCTCCTCCCCCCGAAAAACTTTGTACTCTCAAGGATTCGGTTTGAGATTTTGGGAATTAGTTGTTAGCATTTTATAAATAAATACTCGTGTCAAAAATCGTGAGAGAGAGAAAGTATGGTGTGGCAACTTGCTTTTCCTCTCTCTCTCTCTAACAAAAGTCATTTGATCTGGTTACCCAGATTTTATACTTTTTTTCTTTCAAAACTTGCCCTAAGCTCAACTGCGGTTTGGGACGGGGAGAAAAATAGGATCTCTCTCTGCATTTCAGTTAGATTAGTTGGGTTTGGGTTTCTTTTTTGTTTAAGTAAGTGTGCCCATCTGGTACTTGTACGTATTAAAGAAAAGTGCACTTCACCAAGGGATATATTTAGTCACAAGAAGTATACAAGAGGAGAAAACTTGAGGAAAAGATTTTAAAGTGCAATGTCACTGGTATGGTGGCGTGTGGCACACACACTCACTCGGGATGAAGAAGGGAAAAGTACAGAAGTTTTCCGGAAAATTACATTAAATGTAAAAAGGAAAGTAGAGGAGGGTAAATGGACAGTGGATTTCAAGACGTTTGTGACAAATTCTACCTATTCTCCCAGAAATCGTGGGGTAATAGCGGAGGAGTTTGTTACACAAGTGAATACAATAAAATTACAGGAAGCTTTCCCAACAAAACTTTCCCAGGGGTTACCATAATATATACTAAGGCTTTAGCTAAATAAGAAAAACGGAAGAACATACGAAACGAAACATACTTTTTCCCTTGAATGAAAAAACATTTTGAAGGATACAGATGGAATTTATATAGTATTTTCCACATAACAGACATTAAGTGTATAAATGTGTAAATGTATGTTGAAGACGAAGATGGTTGGTATGTATTGCATACATTCTCCCGTTTCCATCTTCCTTCTCATTCTTCCTCTCTCTCTCTCCCGTGGAAAAAACAATGTGTCTTTTGCTCTTCCTCCAGCAGCTGTACAATAAAGAATGTTTTTAGCTTTTCTTACACACGAAAATCTTGTATTTATTTTCTTAAGCCTTTTCCTCTCCCTCCCTGATTTTCTGACAGATTCCTCTTTCTTACACACACGATCCGTTTGCTCCGTTTCAGGAATGATATGGTTTAGAAATACAAAATGTAAGTGGATGATAGGGATATGTGTGTCGTTCGCTGTGTCTATTCCACCGTTTTATTTTGTGTAAAACCCAAAGAATTACGGAGTCCAGTCCAGAGGAAAAGAGAAAACCAGTGGTCTCCCTCTCCCTCTCTCTTCTCTTTTGGCTTCTTTTACTTGCGAGTTTGTTTAACTTAAAGTACACTTTGTTCCACACTGCCTATATCATTACATCTTATCTGATGTATGAAAATGGATGTTCACAGTTTATATATATACGAGCTCGTATATGAGGAAAAGGGGAACGCACCCGTGTCTATACACAAATCCTGGGAATATTTGTCAACGTTTGCGACTTGTCCCTGTCCCATTTTGTCCCCTTCTATCAGTATTCATGGGAGGATGGACGCTCTCAGCTAAAAGTCTCAAGAACAAGGGAACAAAGAATATACACACCCAAAAAAAGAAGTATAAAATAAGGCATCCTCCTCTGAGTTAGCAAGGTTATATGAGTGTGTGTATATAGTTGGTGGGATAGAAAACTTCACATTTGTATCTCGATACAAGGGCACAACCACACACTTTAGAGTTGGGAGAAAGACGGGAAAAGTTAGAAAAATAGAGGAGGAAACGTATCGTAAACTGTCTCGGTTCCTTGATTCCCCGTGTAATTTCTCGCTCCTCGTACCCCTTCTCCTCTCTCGTTCCCAGTAAAAACCATTACTGATAGCAAACTCGTTCTAACAATGTTTGATGGCTTGAAAGTTTATGTGTCTTGCTCATTTCACATGTGAGGGAAGGACTGGGATGGGACACAAAAGAAATTATATGAAAGTGTACATTTCCACCAGGCCTTGGTACTTGCGAAGAAATGGGATGACGAAAATTCAACAAGAAATTTTACCCGATATGCATCTTATATTCTCAGAAGGATATTATGATGGTTTTTTTTGTTTCTTTTGAGGAGACGATCCCATTTGGCTGTGAGTATGTCTATACAAGACTTATATATATTTTGTATTGTATTTTCACATATACTTTTGGATAAACAAAAGTATTCGTTCTCTGTTGCAAAACATGATACTTTGATTCCGAGTGAAATTGCTCCTTGTCCTTTTATGATCATTGTCAGAGGGAATGAGAAGTCATTTGAACTTGCAAAACAGAAAACTATCATCCAATGTCAACCACTGATCTCAGAGATTGTACACACGTAAGGTCTTTTTTCTCCTCAATGAAACGCATCTTCACTTCAGTTCAGTTGTTCACTTCTTGCTCGAGCCCTCCTTTACTCCTCTATTTTTTGCAAGGCAGGCCGATTATATGGCTTTCTGCCATTCTCATATTGAGTATAGGTGTGTGGTGTGTGGTATCCGGTTGTGATCCGCAACACAAGAACTGGAAGAAAAACATGGATTGCGTGTG
This sequence comes from Heteromurus nitidus, assembly GCA_034687055.1. Taxonomy (NCBI): domain Eukaryota; kingdom Metazoa; phylum Arthropoda; class Collembola; order Entomobryomorpha; family Entomobryidae; genus Heteromurus; species Heteromurus nitidus. Next base: position 8,920 of record JAQFZW010001253.1, read on the forward strand.
TGTTGTTTCAAGAGAACAATAAAATATACGTCGTACGCAGTCTACATATTGTTTACAAAGATGTGCGTAACCCAGATTTCACATCCAATTGTTTCCCTTCCCTGGAACTCGAATAGAATACGATCGAGCAAGTCAGACACACAACTCCTACTTTTTTTTGCCCAAATGTCTGCAGCAACTTGAGAACCTAAATATATATTGACCATGATAAAGTATCGTAAAGTTACGGAAAGGCGGAGGAGATACTTTTGCAAACATGGAATATATAAAAAAGTTTTGGTAGTTTGCACTTGTGTGCATTCTCCGATTCTCGCACACGCAAATAAAATGTCAAATGTTATCTGGGGAAAGTTGATGAAAATTGAAGTGAAATGAAGAAGTAGGGAAAGTGTGTGTATACACATGAAGCAATATCTTCTCACTTGTAACTGGTTCTTGGCATTAGAAGGAGAAAGTGCGTAGACTGGTCAATTGTAAATTATTGATTTGGACTTGCAACCTCATTTCGTGTACAACAGATTCAAATACTACGGATGGGAAGAAGAATATATCCTAAAAATACTGAAGGCGAAGGAATTCATCAGTGCAAAATGTTGAATTGGGCATCTAGAAACGGGGCTTTCCATTTGTTTATATTTACAACATATAAATTTCGCTTGTCACGTAAAGAATTAACAAATCCGTCCACTGAAACATATACACGAGGCAAGATGCGATGTTCGAAAATAGTTGTACAAAATACGACTAAAAACAAGAGCATGTGTATCGTCGTTCATTTTGTATTACTTGTTGGTCCGAGTGCTTAACTCTAAATCCATGGCACACTGAAAAAGATTAATGGGCTCTATAATTGATTTATAGCGACTTTTTCTTTCTCCTTTTCCTACTCTCCCATTTTCTCTTTCAATACTCATTTGGAGCTTCATTCTATACTTCCTCTCTGCCACAATTTGGCTCAACCTTAATAACCTTTCGTATACGTTACCAATAACTTGCACGGCACTGTGCAAGCAAGTCCGCCTGAACAGATACGATACAGGATACACACACGTCACAAAAAAACTTTAAATAACATTTCCGCCAAGAAAATGGTATTTTTTTCTCCGAAGTCAAGCCCACTACTTTTTTATCTTGACCACAATTTCGTTATTTGTTCAAAGGACAAGCGATGTTGACATTAGACGAGAGAGAGAAAGACCTTCTTGGATCTTTACTAACGCGTAATGCTATTAAGCATAATCTCGTAAGCACACGGGTGAAGATTGAAGACTATTATATTTTCTTTTCTCCCATCACTCCCAGACTATCACCATTCAAAGGCACTAACACTGATAAAGCACACATCGGAAGGGAGAAACTTGCTCATTTTCTACATCCTACATCGCTCCTGCCTCCAATTTCCTCAACATCATTCTATCCTCTAGGATTTCAATCAATCCCGTAGTTGTTTTTACCCAAAAATACATATACTCGGGCGTCATTAGGGAGTAAATGGAAAGATGGTGATGCCACCCCTCACCAATGATCACTTCCTCTGATCCCTATCCATATCCAGTTCATCATGTTCCCCTACGAAAGTATACATATCACAATCACTTTTTCTCTGACTCGGTTTCAAAATAATTCGACATCCAACCGAGAGCAGCATGAAGTTTGAAACGAATTTTCTACTGATAAGAACTCAGAGACAAAAAAGTTTAAAGGATGTCCATAAAATTTCAATGTTTACTCGAAACTACATCGAAATCCACAACCGAAATTTCCAACTGGAAACCTTCTTAGAAATGTTAAGGTATATAGCAGCAGCTCGACTGATTTCGTAGATAAGCAGGAAGTCAAGTCACCACCTGTGTGAAGTAAGAAGTAAGTGTAGCAATTACAAGAATTGTATACAGATTGTGCACGACAGCAGCTGTATTTTAAGAAGAAGAAAAGTGTCCAACGGAAAAGGAGTAGCTTAATCTAGTGACGTTTTTACTGTTGGGATGACAGACGTAACATAATCATCATCATTACCTTCAACAGTGTTGCATTCAAGCTGAAGATGATGACTATAGCGTTTGTAAGGAGGGAGAGGGGGAAGCGAGGATAAAAGCTTAGATGCATTTCAAACCATAATAATTTATCTAATGCACCCGACAAGAGACTCGTCTCTCCTTATTTCATGCCGTTGCTTCGAACAATAGAGCTCTCTCATTCAAGTTTTAGATAGCACTTCACTTCCACCACCTCTCTCCTCTTTCCCTTTTCCACTCGCGGTGCCCAAAGCAAAATCACTTGACGGGATGAGTGCGACGATGAGCTAGCAACTACAACCTGAAGCAACACAGCAAAACAGAGAGAAATGCATCGCCACGCTTTTAATTCGCCTGGGGAAGAAAGGGGTAGGGGGAAATGTGAATAGCAACAAATTGTCGTGATGATGATGAAATTCGGTTTGGGGTTCTACTCAACTGTTCTCTAGGAGAAAAGGTAGACTAGATTTTTTTGTGTAAGGGGATGCTGGAGCGAAACATTTCATAATATGTACATGTTTAGTGAAGGTTATATCAGATGCTATATGACATATCTCCAGATCACACACAATTTTGGATTTATTGAGAATGTGGACGCAGTGATAAGTCTCGTCATACTCCAAAGCCGTTTCACTTTAAAATATAAAATGGGCCAATTTTTAACGTTAGAACAGGTTTGTTTTCTTTGAATGGAATGTGATAATGGAGGATTGATATGTTGTGTATTTGGCTGTCACATTAGTCAGTCCTGATTTTTGCAAATATGGAGCATAGTTAAAAATCACAAGAGACAATCGGAACTTTTGAAATTCTTTAATTCCCTGAGCTCTCGCACTTCTTCAGGTACTTCACAAATTTATGCACGTAAAATCAGAGAACATCGCAAAATGTGTCAAAAGTAAAATGGCAAGATGAACGACGGTCCTTAGGTAAGCGCGCCAATGTGCGGATTGAGTAACATTAAATCTGATCGTTAGTATGGTGGAGAATAGTCGGTGGATGGTATAAACGGTGTGTATGAGATGATGAGAGAGGATGCGTGGTGGTGAATGCAAGGGAGAGAAAAGGCTGACAACAAAGAGTGATGGATAGACCGTGGAAGTAAGAAAGCAGGGGAGACAGACACCATCCACCACACGGCACGTCACCAACTGCTAAAGAAAATAGGAATGGGTAGACTAGCATTTAAGAAAAGTGGAAAGAGGCATGAGAGGCGCTTCCTTGGATTACACATTTTTTAAGCATTCCCTTCACGCTAATGGAAAGTCGGGGTTGTTACACGTGCTAAAAAGTATATATTAAAGAAGCGATGTTTTTTCTCTCTCTATACTAATAGAGACGGCTTTAACATGTCATTTTGGTAAAAGGATATTGTTATTTTTCGGCTATTAAGGACTTCGCTTCAAAGAGAAACACGGACGGTGAAGCAGGAGACAGCTGGAGCTTCTAGACTACAACACGCGTTAAATATAAAAATACTTATTTTAAATGATACTCGCATCTGTGGTGACGTCTTTTTCTGAGTACGATGAGAACTGCGACAAGAATGACTTCATAATTAAAACAAAGAAATATTTTTTAAATTATCGCTGCCAGTAAATTAGCAGCCAAGTATATAAACAAGGGGAGAAAACCCTCTACTCAGCAAATCTCTTCGAAGACAACTTTTTTTCATCAAATCTAATTCTCAAATCAAACCATCAATCACTAATCTTCTGTCTCTCTCTCTCTCTCTTGCCGTCTTCGTCTTGACTCTTCAAGAGGATGGGAATGTAGCTCCGAGCATGAGTACGCTCCAGGTTGACTTGATTCCTTTCGCCATTCCCTCGTGAAAAGTGTGTGAGATGAGAGTAGGGAAAGTGCGTGGACCTCGTGGGCAAGTGATTTTTAGATTAGGTTGCTACTATTTGTTGTCTGTATTAAGGGGATATATTTACGACACGAATGAATGTACGAGTTGGTCTAGTGTAGTACAAAAAGTTAGCTTATAGTGTCTTGAATGATGCAAACTCCGTTATAATCAACTTTACCAGCAAAAAAAAGTTGCACACATCCACGTATTCTCCCTTCGAGGAAAAGAAGGTAGGGAGAAAGTGCTTTTTTTCTTGGCGGTGAAATCAACTATCCTGCCAAATCTTAAATCGCAAGAATGAGCAAAAGTCCAGATTGGCTGGACGTATATAGCCTATATATCAGACACTTTTATCTCTTATATAATTCCGATGCTTTACGAGATGCTCGTTTGTTATATGCCCCTTTTGAACATGGGGAAGAGCACATATACATATCGTCACTTACAACTTGCACAAGTGCACGTACAGATATACACACGGACTACTACACAAGGTAACTTTTTTCTCTCCTTCGTCTAGAGCATTCGTTATTGGAGCGTGTGGACTAGTGCGAGAGAGAGAGAGAACTAGTGCAATGATTTTTTTGGGTGATGCTCATGTTGTAGCATTTTAACATAAAGAATACGAGGGGAAAGAGAAAGCATCCTTCTCGTCTGGGAAACTCTCTCACGTCGAGCTATTTTCTTTTTTTGGTGGTTTAGGTGAAAAGTAAGTACATTTGTAAGAATCTGTAGTTTTGCACCACTTCTACTTGGATTGGTCAGTAACTATTATGTTTTTTGGGAAAAAGTTGCAAAAGGGAAAGTGAAAGTTCTCGGCTTTCTTTCACTCTCGCCTATTTTTGCTCATACCCTTATTCCTATCTTTTTTCGCTGGTTACGTTAAGTCTTAAAGCTTTTCCCCTTTCTCTCTCTCTTCGTTTTTTACCGTTTTCCACTTTCTTCGTCACACGCGGCGTGTACCGGACATTTATTTCATTTCCCATGAAACTGCAAACTAGCTCTCTCTTGTTAGTTTTTTCTCTAAATCCTGCTCATTGGTCACTAAATTATACAAGAGGCTACCTATATAATATATTGAGCAGAGAGAGAGAGATGGGAAGAGAGGAAATCAGCTACGGAAAAAAGAGAAGAGCAGGACTTGGCATAATATGGCATTAATAGCATCACCATCTCATCATCAAGGGAGCGTCTGGAAAGCATGGACTTTTTCATTGAGATGATTGCTCCGTTCTCATCTCTCTTGGGATACGGGGATGTTTGTTGGTTCTTCTGATTCTTTCATTACATTTTCAGTCAGAGATTGTTGCCTTGCTTTTTCGACGAGTGAGTTGAGTAGTAGCCTCTCTCTCCCTCTCTCTCTTGCATCTCCCTTCACCACACACCACCTCGAACCAACACACAATCCGACTGACAGCCTGATGGCAAGCGTATACAACGAGGTGATGCGGTCTAACACTATTTTTACTGGAGGAGGAACAAGGGTCAAAGAGAAAACAAATATACCTGCGTGTGCACAACAACCAAGTTTTGCTTCTAAACCGAGAGGGGAAAATTGTATACCAAAAGCATGTCACGTAAAACTCGGAGTTTATATAAAACTTGGAAATGTCTATTTCCACCAAATGTTATTCACATACGAACTTGGGCGCTCCTTTTCCCCTAAATTTGGATTTTAGAGATGAGCACAGCACCAACACAAAACTTTCATACGCACCACAGGCAACTTTAATTCCAGAATACTCATGAACATCGATGCAAGGTGAAGGTAGCCATTCTTTTATATGCTTTCGATGTGGAAACATATGAGTACTAGAATTCTTTGCTTTGAACCCACTCCTTATTTTTCGGAGCTTGTAAATCCTTAACTTGTCTACTTTCATTTTCTCATTTGACTTTTCCTTTTAATATGACGGAAGGCATGCAAGAGCATTTCTTGTTTGAAAGAATTAAGTATATATAAGCTGTTCCTGGCCTTGTATTTAAATGTCTTGGAAGTGGAAAATGTACAGAAATTTTGTTCGCAAAAGAGGGGATTGTTTCTTATTTCTCTAATTACGAAACTGGATGGAGGAAACCACAAAAGTTCCTCATTTTTTTACTCATTCTCGTTACCGATTGTAATTAATTTCGGCCGGAATTTCAAATGCTATATATTTTTCTTTCATCTTTAATTCTTGAACTTGATCTTGACGATTTTCACAGGGGAAAGTATTTATGTGCACTGCAATGGGTTCTGGTGAAAAGAATAAGGATGAAATCAAGTATTAAATGTTCCTTCTCCCTTTGAAATGTTCCCCTCTATCCAAATCGGGTCTAGGAATTTTCCCGGATTGGATAACTCGCGGAAAGTGATTATAACATAACCGTACCTGAACATGTGTCTAACGTTCCAAAGTATTTATCTTTTGAAGAAAACTCAATGCCTGGATATACCCTTTCCTGGAGTTGTCCAATCCAGGAGAAGTCGGGTTCCCTCTGAACCTCATCTTTATATGGTACTTTTTTTCTCTGAGAATAATGCACTTAAAAAAGAATGCACTGTTTAAATTGTGAAAGTTGCTTGTGTGCCATCCTCAAACTCAGCATTTTCTTGCAGAGAGTAAGCCTAAATCATCCCTTGTAGAAAAGATAAATCTCCGACAACCATAAGAAATTGGTCTAAATCCTCACTAAAACTTTTTTCTATGGCCTTTTCTCTCCTATTTTTTCAACTATTTTCTCGCACGCAATCGTGTAAAACGTATTTTCGTTATATATCACACACACACGATGTGCAAAAAAACAGAGAGAGAGAGAAAGCCAGGACCACGCTCGTTTGAGCATTTCATTCCACTCTTTCTTCTGTTCTCTACACCCTTATAGCATTATGTAGATGTATAATGTTTTATGTAACATGTCCATATCATCAAACCATCTTTTTCCTTTGGTTTTTTTCTTCTCTCCTATCAAAACCGTTCGCGTTCCTTTCGACAGTGTTTCTCAGAGTGCAACTAAGGCGAAGGCTATTTTTGTAATGTAAACCTTTTGAAGAAGAAGACTGGCCTACGGCTCGTTTGAGTAAAAAAAGCGTGGGACCTGGCAAGGAAGTTTAAGACTGACTATATGTTCCTTTTCGGAGGCTATCTCTATCTCTCCAACTCATGGAGGAGTCATTCAAACAGCATTTATTCATACATTTATACATTAAATGCTCACCCAAACACTCACGCATTTCGTCTTGGATTCATTTTTTTTCCTCAGCAGAAAAAAAAGTATTAAACGTGTATGTCTATGATGCCTATACGTTTTCCCCTGAAGCTTCAGAGGATGTCTGCAGAGGGGAAATTTATGTATTATAGAAACGTTGTGAAAGCAAGTCGTGTTGGAAAGTAGTCAGTCAAGTCTTGACACCGTATCCCGACCCATCCCATCGTATATAACAGTCAAGGCAAACCAAACCACTAAAGCAAAGCAGGAGGAAAGGAGAAGAAGAAAAGAGTGAAAGAGGAAGAAGCAAAAAGGGATCTTTTCCACTCACTCCCTTCTTAAGTAAACCTGTGCTTTCTCTTGTATTTTTTCTCTTTTCCCTTTAGCCGCTAAGGCTTGTCGACCGTGTAGCAATGAAAATGTGTGTGTGTAGGTGCTGTGCTGGTGTTGGTTGTACAGGACGGTTATGTAAGCTGGTTGGCTGGATGAATGAATTCTGTTGGATGCTCCGAGGATTTGCTATGATCCATTAAATATCCATTCTATTTGGGTGTCTCTTTACCCTCCGTTTCCCTCAAGTCATTGAATTCGTTAAAGCCACCTTTGTCAAATGCCATTTGGCCTGACTCCTTCCTTCCCTTCTTTCAACTTTTTTTTACAACTTCGATTTTCCTCTGTTCCTCTTTTTTCTCCTTTGGCAGCAGCATATATATACCATTTTCCTTTTCCCCCTTCCACTGGCCAGTTAAAGAGTCATGCTCAATATTAGAGATTGTTATGCGATATATACAGATATATATGGTTGTGCGAGTGCCTTCCACTGATAGAAAGAAATTGTACTAGGATTGCTTTTACTTTACTTTTTATGATACCATATTATTGCAGAGGACTTTTCTTTTGTTGTGTGCAAATGATCCCGTATAAAAGTCCAGCCAAAGTATAGTCGCAGGAGTCGCACCACGCGGACTGCACCAAGTTGCAGTAAAAAGGAAGGCTTCACTTCACTTCTCACAGAGAGAAGGGAAAAAAGGTAGCAGAGGCAATAGAAATAATAATAATAATTGTCAATTCCTTTTTCCTTAACCTTTTCAAGGAAAACACAGAGGGATTGTATCACCTTCTGCAAAATATATATAACATCATGAGTGTTTCACGCTCTCTGCTCCCACTCCCCTGTCCCCAGCTTTGGTTCTGCCGAGGGAGAAAAAAGAGGGTGACTCTGAAGATAAGATATTTTCATGTTGCCACGCTCTTTACTTTGATACAAAACGCTTGTAATAGTCGGTTTGGGAGTGAATAATGAAAGGGGGCCGATAGGCTGAGAGAGAAAAGAAAGAAAGAAAGAAATCTCGTGCATGAACCCAAAACGCGAGGATGAACAGAGAAATGGAATAGTGTTGAAATATGTGTTTGTCATCGTGTCCACACCACCTTTTAAATGTGTGTGAATGTGGTTTGCTGTATTGATCAGTAATTTCGCTAAAGCCTGGGGAGGAAGACTGAGGACACAAAAGAGAGGGGAAAGCGAGGGAGAAGTCAAAAATCCCAACGGATTTTCCTTATTTTTCTAAAGGTTTTTTTCTTCTCTCCTCCCTAAAAACATGATTCTTTTTCACTGCCCTTGCAATCATACTCTATCATCCGGAGGTGAATGCATCTCCATCCAACCGTTTGCTTCAAAGTAGTTGACCAGAACAAGGAAATGATTTATCCTATCCATATATCATAAACTTGTCAGGGACCATGCTATGTGGGCATTATTAACAGTTTATCGGTATCAACCTTTTCTCTTTTGGTGAAGCAATAAAATAAAAGCACCCGTCCAAAAATAAAAAAAAACTTGCTAACCACAGCACAAACACAAACAGAGAAAGATATGGCTTTTAATCCGTGACACGGTTTCTTTCAGAAGGAGGAAAAGAGAAAGTATATACTTAAACTTTCACCAATCACCAACTGGACTCGGTTGATTTCTTTGATTCGAGAGCGCCCTTTTTTCTCATTTTGAAGGGAAAGAGTTAAAAGGAAAATCCGAGGTTCTGTGACCAGAAAAGAACTTTCTGGGAAAATAGTAGAGAAAACTAATTAATTCGAATCAAACTGCTTCAATTGTGCCTTTTTAAAAGGTCCTAGAAAAAAAGTAACCCGCCGCTTGGTTTCTTTTCGCTCTCGTTGAGATCAGCAAAAGAAAAAAGAGAGGAAAAGACCATTTTGTTTGAGCTAAAATGTAGGTATCCCATTTCCTAAGGATTTTAGTGACCGAACACGATTTTTTTTGCTATGCTCGACAAGGAAGCTGGAGAAAGCTAGCCAGATTAGAAAGTAAGAAAACTATGAGGAAATCAAGTTTTGAAGTTTTTTTTTGAAAAAGTTTCTTTTATCCCTCATTTCCTTAGTTCAATGCTTTCTTATATACTTTTGGGAAAGTGATCCTATGAGCTTTTTCCGAGAGAGAGAGAGATACTTCTTTTACTCGCACGTTACATGCTTGTATAATGCGCATTAAAAGGAAATAAATGAATGGCTGCATGATGGTGTTGTAATGGTGAAAGTAGATAGACCACGAAGAGCGCTCGAGCGAAAGTACAACTAGTAAATATATAGTCGCTTATGGGTTTCTTGTAAGCGCCCTCTTGTCTCACTTCGCTATTATAAAAGTAGGGACGAAGAACAGAGCGCACTTTGTTGGAAAGTTTATGTGTAGCTAAACTACACAACAGAACGAGAGAGCTGCATACGTATGTACATATAAAAATATATATTTAAGGCATTCATTTAGGATTCCGTGTGCCATCATAAGTATATCCTCGCTTTATATATCTCCTATTTTTAGCGCGCGTCTTGTTTCAACGGGTTGTTTTACTTTAAAGAGAAGCAAGGAGCTTTGAAGAGTTCGAAGGACGAAAGGCAGCCAGAGAGAAAGGGATAGGATTCATGGGCGCTTTTTCCTACAAAAGAATTACTGTTTATAAGCGAGTTTTTAAGTTTCTTCCAGGCTTCCAGGATGAAGAAGTTTTTTTTTCGCCTCAAAAGATACATGCATGTAGCATCATGGGCTTGCTTTGGTTGTGTGATTCCTTTTGTGTTTGTTCGCCTATTAGCCTTTTGTGCTTGTCGTTTTTTGCTACTCCTCTACTTTTTCGTAGTTGGGAAGCAGCTCTCTCAGTTCAGCAGTGTGTGGTTCATCTCTTTTCCCCTCAGCTCAGGGAATTAGGTTAAAAAGTAAGATTCTTCTACAAATTATTGTTACACTCGCACACACACAACACTCCGAGAGTGATACAAGTTTTTTCTTCCAAGAGTGAGATGAGAGATGCTGGTATTTTGTAGGAAGATGTGGTGGCAAAGGCGAAGAGCTCGTTTGCATAGTTAATGCGTAGACATGCAGTTTGTTGTTGGTTCTAATGAAAAGGGAGGAGAAAAGCTTCTTTCTTCTCTTTTCTGAGAGGAGAAGAACATCCCATGCCGATGACGTTGATTAGTGATGATAAAGGGAATATAGTATTTTGAGACCGTGTCTGTAATGCGATTTCAAGCTTTCACTCCGACTGATTTTCGCTGATTTAAACCCTTGGGCAGTTTACAAAGTTTTCCTCTCTCCTAACTAGCATGAGGGTGTGGGGAGAGATAACGAAATTCCTATATACTTTGTTTCATTTATGACACGAGAAGAAGTGATGTGGTTTGCGTTGGATGGAACACTTTCTCTGCTGGGGTGAATATTTATATCCAACTTTCCACGCTAGGTTAGGCATGGATGTATGCCAAAATGCCAACTGCCTTCAGATATATTATGTCTCTAGTTTTATGCAATTTACGCCTATGGCTGCATATAGATTCATGCGATCTGACGGGAAAATTCTAATATTATGTGATTCAGTTTTTGCTGGTGATTGCATAAAGCGAGGAGGAGACGATGTCGTTGACGAAACGAAGTGAGCCAATAATTTGCAACACAATCTCGTCTCCTCATCCATAACTCGTGACCTCAATTCCGCCGCTCTTGTAAGCAAAAACTGCCACAAAATACACAGGTATTTTCGAGCTTGTATACAGCAGCGTTTGATTCATCAGCAGCGCGCGTCATGTTGAAAGTAAACAAATGCTTCTTCGGATGTTTACCATACATTCCATGATTGACAAGATGACTGATACACACTCTCTTGAACAAATGGTAAGAATAATTTTCGGAAATAGCCTTAGACACACTGGCACTGGAGAGGTTTTACTTGGAATTTTGAGAACGTTGTGTGCTAATACGCTTACACCTCTATCCTCCCATGGAGAAAGGGAGTCAGTGGAAAGGAAATATATATACAAAAAAACCACGAAGGTGGTGAATGATTTCTGCTGCTCCCCCTTCCATTCATTTGCACAGCTAAATTCAAAAACTCACACCCTGCTCGTGGTGAGTTTGGTTTAGGTGTGTATATATTCTTTGCATCTCTCATGTTTCGCTTGAGCTTCCGCTCGTTTAAAGTCATGATGACATCTGGTGAAAGCATAATGATGGGAAGAAAACGCAAAGGATCACAAGGAAAATAGGAAAAAATCAGCTAGTTTCAAGAGCACAAGAGAGAGAGAAAGCCGAAGTGCGAGTAGAAAGCTATCACGAGAGCAGGAAGCACTACAAATACGAAAGGAGCAGATGTGAAATATGGTGAACTGTCAAAGAATAAAGTGGAAATGTCGATGATGACGGATGAGTTTGTTCCTTCGAGAGAAAAATGGAGGAAAAAGGAAGACTCTCTCTTCTTCTTGGTATAATATAACGTCTTCCTTGCCACACTTTGGGAGAAAAGAAGAAAGAAGAAAATACATATTACACTACTCTCGACTTTTTACCAAGAATGACTTCCTTCTGCTTTGTTGGGTAAAAAATAGTCTTCTGTATTATTCTCCCTTCTCTCCATTTACTTGTTACTTTTATTTTCCTACTTTCCATTACATCATCAGGATGAAAAATACAGGTCTATTTTGCTAATTAATCCTTTCGTAAGCTACTATCTGCAAAAGTAGTTCATCTGTGAAAATATACTCGTGTTTTACTTAAAAACTTATTCCAACATTTTACATTCACTTTCACTTTTCTCCTTTTTTCATAATAAAACACGTGCTCCTTTGTTTTCCATCAACATCAAAAAAGGAAAAGTCGTATAAAAGAAGTGAAAGCATTAGTTCAGAGATACATATTCCACATTCGGAGAAGAGAAGGAAAATCTCAGGAGTCTGATCCAATACTCGAAATAACTTTGGTCTCTCTCTCTCTCTCTCTCTCTCTGATATATTCCATATTATATTTAATGGAAAAGTCTAAAAGTAAAATCAGAAAAAAACTCCATATAATATTCCACTGCATCTCATCCTCCTCTACTTTTTTTCTCGTGTTAGTCATGCGGGTGGACAAGTACACTTATACTAAACAGGACAGATAAATTGGAAGTTGGTTCAGTCATGCGGAAATTCTAATAACATATTAGAAATAGGTATATGGAAGGGAAAAAGCAGTCTGTGGAAACACTTGAATAACCCTAAGCTCTGTTCTATATTATATGCTCTTCTCTCTAACTTTCCCTAACATACTTACCAACCGCACCGTGTACTAAACACAACACACACACGTACGCAACAAATGCTGTCATTGCTTTTCCCTTCTCTATCCATCAACATCATCATATCATTTTTTTTACTTCACAAAAAAAGTTGGAAGGCGAGCACAGGGAAAAAGTTGAAAGTGAAACTGGAATTGAAGCACAAAAGAATAGGAAAACAGGTTGTAAAGAAGAAGAGAAAGAGAGAGAGGAAAAATTATATATAGACAAGTTGATACTTACTTTTACTCAAGTAAGTCGGTAGTAGGAGCAGTAGCATAAAGAATCAAGTCAAAAAGGAAAGAAGAGAAAACGTCAAGTCTTAAGAAAAATAAACTCAAAAAAACACACAACATTATATATCTGCTTTTATTGCGTTGTTGTGCTACGCGCAATATATAGTTACGCTTGACGGAGAAAAATCGGTTCGAATTCCTTTCTTCTTCGAAAGAAAGTTGTAATATCGATGATGCAGAAGATCAAAAAAATAAGGAATATCACAACGACGTTGTTAAATGAAAAGTTGGGATTTTCCGGGAATGTGTGGGGAGGAGGTGTTGTCAAGTCTATTCCCTGTGAAATACGAGTACCCAGTACGGACGCAGGTATACATGAAATTGCTTTTACCTTATCAAAAAAGAGAGATTCGACTTCATCAAGTGGGATCGGTGTACAAACCTGTATTCCTCAACTTTTTTCAACATCTAATTTTGTTATGTTTCAGAAACCAAAGTTTCCAGAACATATCGAAGCACGCTAAACGCGTTTGCAATTTTCGCCGTAATCGTGGAAAAATACTAGGAAAAGTTTAGACCTCCTTTCACTAAATAAGGGCCAAGGACTATTTTAAATAATTTGGACGTTCAAAGAAATTTGACTTTCCTCTACAAACACATTTCGCTCCGTTTAGCATTGGTTTACAAACTTATATAACAAGAGTGGTGTTCTTATTAGCAGAAAGCCGTGATTCATGTGACTTGTGCATGCACGTTTTTGTGAATATTATACATACTTTCCGGAGACTTCTGGAGAACTGGTACAACTTTGCAATCTGAAGCTTGAAACAGGATTCCCTTGTGGGATTGAGCAGAGTAATCTTTAGTATATACTCTCCTGCACTATGTCTAATGAAAAGAATCTTGTTCACATTGTTATATATTATATGAACATTACTAGCATAAGAGATGCTCGTCTGTCGAAGTCGATTTTTTGATAGTTAACGTTCTGCTTTTAGAAAGCTAAAGCATATGTACATTGTAGATACATCGTATATCTTTCTAAACTATAGTATCGTAGGATTACATTCTTGGTGATGTTGATACCCCGAAATTCTGTTTCTCTCTCTCTCTCCCATTACAGTTGCTTGCACAAAGTTGCTTTGATTACTGATGCTGATACTGAAGTTAAGTAGGTTCGATTGAGAAGACTAGCGGAATACGATGATGATGATGATGTTGCTGATGCCAGTAGAATTTACTAGCGAAAGTCTCCAATTTATGTGCAAGAAACTCTCCTTCTCAAGAGCTAGAGATTGAGTATATACATTTCACCATAGTCTATACAGCTTGAATTTTTCAAACCCTTTGAAGTGCACGTGCTCGCTGAAAAAAACGAGTTTAATTCCACGTTTCCAACAAAATGCTCCCGATGGAGTCTTTTACAAAGCATCTCCTCAAATTAGCTTCCCCAACCTCTGATTATTATTAACTAGGAATAATGGTATAACGACTATAACAGACTATAAGAGTTTCTCATATGATCACAAGGATTTTTTCACTGACAAGCCAACTCCTAACTGCAGCCAAGAAGCCTTTCGTCAAAAGGTACACTTTTTTCACCGAATCGGTTCCCTTTTTGAGTGCAACATGCTTGCATTGAGAATGGCATGTGTCGGTGATAACTGTCTACAGAACTGTATATAATTATCGAGCGAGACAGTTCTCTTTTTTTTAAAAAAAAGTGGCTGTCACACGTGCTCAGAGTTTCCAAGAATGTCAACCGTTATAAAGATGTGTATGTACATGGTGGAGGGATAATGAACTCAAACGTTGACAATTTTACGTGAAAAGTCCTCTGACTTCATGAACTTGCCTCAGATGAAATATACGAAGAATTTTTTTTTGTTTCTTGAAGAGTGCACACATACTCGAACACATTTGAATATTAAATATGATGTGTCAATAAACTATTCAAATGCTCATTTAAAAAATATGTAGGCAGCTTTAAAAGCATCAAATTCTAAAGCTCCACCGCTATACACTTAACGTCTGTGATCAAGTTTCAAGAAAATCCACAAAGGACTACTTATCCTTCTTCTCTTCCTTCTGAACCTCTTCCGTACACTTTTTTCACCACTCTCGTCGTGCAACGGTGATAGGGAAAGCCTCAAAACTCGAGGGATGCTGTAATCAGCAGCACGGCACATGATGATAATAATGTTACCAAAAATGGGAATGGCTAATGCAGCATCTTATGACGACGAAGAAAGTAAAAGTATAAAAAACAGCTCCATCGTCAAAGTGTATTAAATATATGAAGAATATTAGGTATGATGGACGACTTCCTGCTCCAAAAATCGCTCCAGCCTTTTCGACTCACTTACTCTTTCATTTCCTCTTTCTTGCACTTGACTGCTCTCCCACATCATCATCATCATATATGCACCAGTGTCATTATATACCGCGTGTACGGTTCGAAGGGAAAAAGTATTGTTTGAATATGTGTAAAGTTTTTATCGGTGTGTGCATCACCATCATCAACACCATCAGTAAAAGTGATGAAAATGGATTGTTGATCCTGGTTGACTTGCCACCTCCGTTTTCTTTCCAAACATAAAAGGTTAATACTTAATGCTATAAGCATGTGCGTCTCTCCTTCAATAATTTTTATCGCTTATTTCACTGTCAAAAAGAATATTATGCTGGAATTGCTGCTCTGGATATCATCATATTTTGGGAGGAAGAGCTCCACGGCTTTCCATTCCACCTCGCATAATGCTGAGAGAAAAGTATTCTTATGCGAGACGCGCGACGCAATCAAGACTGTGTTGATCGTGTTAATGATTACATGAAAATCCCTTTAAAATGAAAAACGATTAGGGAACACCCGACCAAGAGCTTAAAGTACTTAAGTGCGTATTATAGACCTTGGAATGGAGGACATTATATAGCACCTTTATTTTTATACAAATAAGCTGATCTACTCGACTTCTCCAGTGAAAACAATTATGCTTTTTGCTACATTGCTTAAGTAACACCAAAAACCTGTTCACCAATCTGTGTAAGCCGTAGGTACTGTTGGAGGAAGCGAACGAATAGGGGAGCTCAAAAATGCTCAAAAATGCGTCCCATAAGTCGAGTCACTTTTTGCCGATTCAGCCGAAAAATTCGAACTGCCCAACATAAATGAAAATCAATACATTACGCATATTTTATACCAGAAATTCGTATTTAACGTCGAAAATATATAAAACTGATGTCTTCCACTACAGCACCAAATTGTTGACACACGTGGATTTTCGTGTGGATCTCTACCTATCCTTTAACTTATAATATAGCAATTCGCGTATTTCTTAAACGTCGTTGAAGTATTTCGTAAATGTATTTATGTATATTTCAGTATTTCAGTTAACGATTTTTTATAAAACGAAATTAGTTTTTTTTCAAATCTCATGTTGTCAACTTATGAATATACATTCATATTGATAAAATGAAATACCGTTAAGAAATCCCATGCTAGCCCGATGGTTCTAGTCTAGCAGTAAAAGTAGGTGGACGTGGTGGTGTGCGTGTGGTTGGTCTATTTGCTATTCTTATAAAGCGATCTATATAATTTCGTTCTTCTGTAGAAAGGACGTCGTGATAAAAAAAACAGTAGACAGCTATCGCGCAAAGACGATAAAGTCTATATTCTAGTGCAATCAGACAAGTAGAAAGTATACATTAAGTCAGCTCATTGGTGAAATTCTAAACGTAATACTTGAATACAAAATGGGGAAACGGAATTCGTCTGGCTCCTCGAGATATGTGCTTAAAACAAAATGCAATCCATGTTAAATTAAAGGAAGAACTAGTTTTCTTGACAGTTGTAGCATTCGATCCATGTAGGTACTTTATATGATAATATGTGAGCTCTTGATCTTTACATTTTTTTCTCGAGAAAAGACAAAAAAAAGTCCGTGTAGGAAATAAGTTTAAGTAAAGTGAAACTGTCCGTCACTTCTCTCTACGAGTATAGGAAAGTAGATAACTTTTCTTTAACTTACTATCTCTCTCTTTCCTTCTTTCTCTCTCTCTCTTGAAGCAATTGTGCTTTTCATATGAAATACGAAGACGGGTATCGGATGAAGAGAGAAGGGAAAAAGAGGAAAAGAATGAAGCAGAGAAGCACTTGGTTTTTATGGAAGGTGTAGGAAAACCCATTTACAATATTTCAATTTCTCCGAGCATGATTGAGATTCTGATAGGAAAAGCTGTGAACATCCGTAGGGACTCTTTGATAGAAGGTGTAGAAAATACGTTATGAGCAATAACCTGCTTTCTCCACTCGCGCACGCAATTCTAGACGAGGAGGCAAGAAGCAGATAGGCATATATACACGCAGGAAATATCTATCTCCGTCGAGAAAAAAAAGGAATTCGAAGCAATGATGAAAGACGAGGAGAGAAAAAAGAGGAGATAGATTGGACAGGAAACAGGGCTGACTTTGTAGCCATCTTTTGTTGTTTTTGGATCAAGTCAAGTCTATCGACTTGTGATCTGCTCTTGTTCTTCACGGAGAGATGCAAAGATACAATTGATTATGTTGTCAGCCTGCTCTCCTCCGACGAGCTTTTTTTGCTTTCTTTCTCTCGATTCCGTGTTACGCCGTGCTCCTCGTTATCAACTCAACTTATCACAGAAACCCCAATGCTGAAACTATTAAAGAGTCGAGGAGGAAAATGGAGCATATTTGTTTGATTTAATAAAGGCCACAAATTGATTTCTTTCTTTAGAAATACAGTAATTAGAAGGGGATATTTTATATATTTGTCCTTTTGTGCAAATTGTATTTTTTGTATTGTTGCCTTTTGTGAAAGTTATGATTGAAATAGTACGAAACGCATAAACAAGTCTCGTCATTTAATAATATAAGTTTCGTTTTCCATGAAAAAGCAGACACACAAGCGAAGCATGCAGTGAAGAAGGAGTTATTTAAGATTGGAAAAGTTTCTTTCAATTAATTTTACTTACTTATCGACATCGACAACAACACAACTCTACCCGTCTGCTGTCGTGTAGTGACTAAGTAGACTAGTGACGCAAGTCGCAGAATGGAGTCAACAAATTTCAAGTTGAAATTGAGTGACTTTCTAAACTTCGACAATATTTATTATCGCCTACATATTCATCCTGCTTGAATGTAAGTATGTTTACAGGAAATCGAGTTGGGAAATCGAAGCATAGTTGAAACTGTGTAATTTCTTGGGTGTAAGTGAATTTTTATCACGAAAGAATTACACGTGAATAATGTTGCTCATCCATCATTAACATCTGCAATTAAGCACACAGTTAATTTATAACATAACACGCCCAAACGTTGGTAATGAAGTTTCTACTGAATCTGTTGACACAAATTGCAGTTTCAAAAGAGAGAGAGTATAATTTAGGTTTTTTGTAACGTCCATATGGTCCATGATCATCCAACTAATCCACTATCTCATTCCTTTCCTCGGCATTTTGTTGCACATCGCCCACTATATTCCCATAATATCCTGATTTTTTTTCAATGTGGTCATCTGCCCATATATAGATGGCTTTTCAAGTTCTCAATGAGTCCCTAAATAGATCAAACAGACATGACCATTCTGCGCACTAGGGATACCAGATATCATTCATTCCTCTCCTCTTTTTACGAATTCAAGTAATCCCTTGTTTATACAAAAAAAAGTTTGTCTCCCCCTCCTGTCCCTCCTCGCCTTTGATCAACTTTGCTTTTCGGTTTACAAAGTTGAAATAGTTACTAACTCCTAACATGGGACTCATGTCTGAGTAAACATTCGATCCTGAGTGGGCAGCAAGATAACAAAGTTTCATTTCATCGGATGAAAAGAAATTACAAAACATTACATAATATGTGGATTTTCCGGTAATCCATAAGAAGGCATTTCACAGGAATTCGTTTTTCATCAACATATTTCCATTATTAGAGCTTAAACCCTACGAATTTTTATGCAAACCTGATTGGCAGCCATAAAAAGGGAGAAACAGGAAACGCAAATGCAATTAAGACGAAGAAATTCAAGAAATCAAAGTCTGCGTACATGTCACAATGGTATTAACTGCTTCCAAATATTGTAAGTTCACATTCGTCGGATAAGTTTCCTGGATTTTTCATTGTCTTTGGGATTACGACACGACTCTTGCTAATATAAATCCTGTTGGTGTCTTCCAGTTGTTGAATCAGGGTAGGAAAAATATACCCAAGAACCACATGGCTACAATCGGCATACGCAATACACACACACCTACCTCCTTGTTACATCCGATGATTCCATTTGACTCTCTCACTCAGGAAGCAGCGAATAAACAGGCATTTATTTATACAGCAGGTTCAGTGAAATCAGATGAGTGCTCACCAACTGACGACTGCCGACCACCATTTTTGGGTCCATTTCCCCTTTTTATTTGCCACTGGAATGGAGTAAACGACACAATTGCGTGTGAGATATGGGGAAATAGAGAAAAATGTGATAGGATGGGATAGCATGGCGCAATATCATAGATCTACAGCTAATTTTACACAGATATGTATAAACACAATGTCCTTTTTTCCTCCAGCAACACGGGAAACCTGGTGTCGAAGAAAAGTAAGAAAAATCATGCTATTCGAACCTCAAATGTTCATATATACGAAGGAAGCAGTGATTCGCAGTTATTCTTCACGAGCCTCGTTTTCTATACAATTCCCCTTTTGCTTTAGTGCCAATAAGCCATATTGAAAAGGAGAAGTATATAGTCCATCCATAAGAGAAAAGAGCAATATATACTTCCAACGAGACATATTAGATGCCTAAGTGCATCACTTCTTTTGCATCACCGCCACATCACATCACACCATTTATTTCTTGTGTGTGTGTCTTTTAACGCTTCACCAAACGGCGAATGTGATATGTGCGAGAGGAAAAAAACGAGCTCAGCCATAACAATAGCGGCTAAAAGTAAAGAGAGAGAGAGAGAGAGAGAGAGAGAGAGAGAGAGAGTGAGTGAGAGATGCAATATCAAAAGGAAGAGTTTCGGGAGGCTTTTAATGCCTAAAAATATCATATCGTTGAATGGATAGACAGCCACATATGAGTTTGATTACGACCACG
This sequence comes from Heteromurus nitidus, assembly GCA_034687055.1. Taxonomy (NCBI): domain Eukaryota; kingdom Metazoa; phylum Arthropoda; class Collembola; order Entomobryomorpha; family Entomobryidae; genus Heteromurus; species Heteromurus nitidus. The sequence continues at coordinate 28,918 of JAQFZW010001253.1, forward strand.
CGGAGCTGAGTGTGCAATATCACAACAATTGTATCACTTTCTTCCAACTTGGAAATGATGTTCCTTTCTCACAGTGAAAGTTTTTTGTGTGGAGAAGAGAAGAAGGAGAAAAAATTGTGGCAAATGTGTACTGTGTATTGTATTGTTCCTTTTCCAGAGGCAAGTCAAACACGCATACACTATATTTAGGAGAAACACTTAAAGCACTCATGTCACCACACCATACACACGCATATATGTAAGTAGAGGCTACACAAAATGCATCTATGGTTTAAACATGAAGCAAATAGAAAGTGAATATTAGAGTGTGTATACGTCTTTTTCTCTCTGGAAATTGTATTGCCATTGCCCACTTCCTTATATAAAATACCCATCTTTTGTATGATTATTGCTTTGGTTTTCAGCCTTGAATAGTGCACTTTATTACGGGGAAAGAGCGGCTGTGAAAGTTTTTTTTCTCTTCTCTTCTCCCTCTTCACCCTCGTCTCGCCTGCGCTTTAGTCAATCAAGTGGTATGGGAAGACAGACAGAGAGGAGAAAAGTTAGAAGCCACAACAGGCCATAAAAAAGGGAAATTATGGTGTATAAACCGAATTAGCTTTTTTCTCCCATTTCCCCTATATATTTCATAAAAAAGCAAACGAACGACCAGCAGAGCAGAGAGCCTTTGTCTACAATTTTTTTCCTTTCTTTCTTTTTCCTAAATGCAGCCACAAAACGAGTTCATAATATTCTTTGTGCGGGTTGAGAGATAGAAGTTGCAAAGCAATATATATTCTTTCAAGGACGTGTCATAAACGTGTCAGAAAAGAATAGCAGCTGCTTATATTCAAACTTGTCAACTTGAAAATGGCTGAATATTATATGCTCTCATTCTCATAGAGTATAGAGCCCAGAGGATAAAGTTACTAACTGTGTACTGGTACCACGAGGATATGAAATGAAGACGATACGAAAAAGCTTTCTTTTCTTTATTCTTTTCTCCTTTTTTAAAAAGAAAAGTATGAAGAAGCATATTTATATGAGACATAGTCATTCAGAGTAGTGGTGTATTTTTCTTGGTGCGGCGATGATGAGTCCCTCTTTTTTCTTCATTGTGATGATGACGATGATGATGGCACCATGTTGCTTTGAGTCGTACAAAGTTACTCTCGCTCTATATTTACTTTTACTTTTTCTCTCTCTCTACTTTTCCTGTCTTTATGGAATAAACAAGGGGAAAGCGGAAGCAAGAATGGAATGACGAAGGGAGAAAATATAAGAAGGATGTGGAAGAGGAGAAACGTCTTGTTCATGAGAAGTCGAGAATATATATCTAAGGAAAACGGGAAAATGCATTCTGGAAGTGTGATGACGTTAAAGGATAAAAACTTATGATGTGGTTTGCGATTTAAAATAATTTGGTAGAATTGCACCGTTAACTTGTTTGGTTATCTGCACGTTCAGCGACGCGT